>JAXQQM020060726.1:0-49155 GCA_034641835.2 Pinus albicaulis | reverse complement strand
GATAGTGGTGCCTCAAGGCCAAGGCTACTTGGGAGCGGGAGCGGGGAGCGCCATTTTTAAAGCTTCCGGTCCGGAGCATTTTCGGATGGATATATATATATATATATATATATATATATATATATATATATATATATATATATATATATATATATTTTATATTTTGATGCATATATGTCAACAAAAACATGTAGAATGATGAATTAGACATAAAAAACATAAAAATATAGATTGAATCATATAACATCAATCATCTAGAAGTTATAATCTTCATCAACCATGCCCACGAGTTGGAAACATACAACATATTGACTCGCAAATCATCAATCTGAAGGTTTCAAGCTTTCAAAATTCAATATATAACATTTATCATCATTGATATATAACATTTATCATCATTGATTTCAAATTTCAATATCTAACATTTATCATCATTGATTCATTGATTTCAAAATTCAATATACATTTATCATCATTGATATATAACATTTATCATCATTGATTTCAAATTTTAATATCTAACATTTATCATCATTGATTCATTGATTTCAAAATTCAATATACATTTATCATCATTGATATATAACATTTATCATCATTGATTCATTGATTTCAAAATTCAATATATAACATTTATCATCATTGATATTATATAACATTTATCATCATTGATTCATTGATCACCATACAAATTTCATGAAGCATCATATTCATAATTCATAATGACTTGTAAACAATAAACTTATAAATGCCAACTTCAAAGTTTCACCTTTCAAATTCAAACTTCAAACTTAAATTGTCATTAAATATATGAAATCAGAAAGAGTCAAGTTTCAACTGTTCAACTGTCAACAACAATTAGAAAAGACTAGTAAACAACAAATCTATTTTATCTCCTGGCTGGCCCCTTGCCATGCCCACGAGAAATGTCTAATTTGTGCGAGCCACGAGGAAATGGTGGTCTTCTAGTACTCTCAGGAGTACCACGACCATGACTAGAAGGTGGAGGCTGAATCTGCAAAGGAACAATAGTTTGATATCGAGAACTGGCACTGGCACCCGCACCCGCACTGCTACCAGTAGATGGTGGGACTGGCCCTGTGTGTGGCGGTGCTGCTGATGCTTCATCATCATCCCTAAAAAGTTCTGCTTCCAATTCTTCCATATGTACCATGCCGTCCTCCAAATTATCATCCTTTGGGTTGTTGTCCCAGACTCTGTATGATTGATCCTCATTTGCTCGATCACAGTAATGGCTCAACAACCTCAAGTTGTAATGCACATAAACCAAGCTTTCAGCTCAGTTTTCATTCAGCCTGTTTCTTCTCACATTGTGTATGAAGCTATAGGTGCTCCAACACCTCTCTGCAGAAGAAGTGTTCACAACCTGTGAGAGAACTTTTTTAGCCAACTTTGGCAAAAGTCCCATGCCACCATATGCTTCCCACCATGTGATAGCATCAAATCTGTCCTCGTCTTCCATTGCATGGAAAGAACCAAAGTTAGCAGTGCAACTGAAGTATTTGCCTAATTCAAGGCGCAATCTAGCACACTCCTCCCTGTTAGGTACCAACTTGTCCAATGCCTTCATGTACCCCTCTTGTACTTCTGGATTTGTGTGAGCATAGTTATTAAAACCGGAACCGGTGACTAGACAGGTGGACCTAATGAACCGGGTTTCTAATCGGAACCGGTCTAACCGAGAACGGTCAGATCTCAATGAACCGGTTTTTAAAAAAATACATTAAATAATTATTTTTTAACAAAAAAACCTATTTTAAGATTTGCAACCATGATTCCAAGCCAATAGAGACAAAATATGCAAAGTTTGCTCATTTATATACCATGCAAAGGTGAATATATCAAAATGGCACCGAGTGCAATACATATCATCGAAAAATACATAAGTAATGAGGCTCCAAATGGCCCATAAAGTCCAAAAACAATGCTACAAGCTATGAGGCCATTGGCCTAATACAAGACTACATATTAGTGATCAACAACATGATCACTCCTCATCATGATCAAAATCATCACCACTACTAGACAAGTGATCATCAACATGAGCTACATAAATAATATGGCTCAAAGTTTGAGGACTCCTAAAACTCCTCTACAACTTTAGTAGTAGTAGTAGTAGCAAAAATAGACATCAAAACTACAAATCACCGAGCAACATGGTCTCTCATGAAACTCATCATTGATTCATCGCTACTAGAAATGGGATCATCAACAAGAGATACATAAACATCATCTAGCTCAAAGTCTTCAGACTTGGATTGCTCAACCTTATAACGTGATAGAAATTGAAAAAGTTTAACATGCCTAACCAATGATTTTGGTTTGAGTGAAGGGTTCATCTCCTCAACCTTAAAATGCGGTAGAAAAAGATTAGCATGCCTAACCAGTTGTTTTCCTTTGATTGAAGGGTACATCAAGGTTCTTAAAGGACTGCATGCTCTTGAGCAAATGCCAATATCATACCCTTACACATGATAGAATCAAATGGAAACATTGCAAATTCCCAAACCATGAAACCCTGAAAACCATTAAGTCTGCTGAATTTTGAGTGAAACCTAAAATTCTAGTTTCTCCATATGAAATCCAATGAGGTCGAAACCACTCTTAAACATCCCGAGTCATTTCATGGTAATGTTAAAAATTTAAGTAAAAGGATGAAAATGAAAAATAAAGGAAATGTCACTTTTACTTTAAGAATTTAACATTACCATGAAATGTCAATGCTTCCCTTACCTCCACATCAGCCCTAAAACCCATTTCTGGCCCTAAACAAATCGTTTTTTTCATTGAAAAAAATTTCTGCCCAGTGGGAAGCGTTTTTTGTTTCGGGGAACATTCCTGAACGCTCCCCGAGCGCTTCCGGCGTTTAAAAAATGCTTCGGGAGCATTTTTTAAACGTCGGAAGCGCTCGGGGAGCGTTCGCTCCCGAGCGTTTCCGGAAACACTCCCGAAAAGGCAGGGAGCGTTTTAACAGGTTCGGAAACGCGCTCCCGAAAACGCTCCCCTCAGGAAGCGTTTTCGGGAGCGCGTTTCCGAACGCTCCCGCACGGAGCGCGTTTCGGGAGCGGGAACGAGAGGGGGGGGACGTTTCCCCGCAACCTAGCTCAAGGCACATCAATCGGGTTCAAAGAAGCACTCTCTATCCTCTCGTAACTGCTTCCGGGTGCTTGCTTCAACCCATAGACAGCTCAACCTTGCGTACATGGGTGTCTCGATCCTCGGACTTCGAACCCCTATGGATGTCTGGTTGATAGATAGTGGTGCCTCAAGGCACATCACTGGGTTCAAAGAAGCACTCTCTATCCTCTCGTACCAAGCTCTGGGTGCTTGCTTCAGCCCATAGAGAGCTTTCTTCAACCTGCAGACATGGGTGTCCCGATCCTGGACTTCGAACCCCAGAGGTTGCTCTACATACACCTCTTCCTTTATCGCACCATGCAGAAAAGCAGTCTTCACATCCATCTGATGAAGACTCCATCCTTGCGTAGCAGCAAGGGCTATGATAGATCGAATGGTGGTATATCGTGCCACAGGTGCGAATATGTCATCATAGTCGATGCCTTCCTTTTGAGAGAAGCCACGGGCAACGAATCTTGCCTAAAAATTTTCAGCATTTCCATCAAATCCATGCTTGATCTTGTAGAGCCATTTCGAGGTGACAATTGCTTTGTCCTTCGGTCATGGAACTACATCCCAGACATCATTCTTCATTATGGACTCATACTCTTCGTGCATAGCATCCTTCCAGACTTGATGATTTACGGCTTCCTCAAAAGATCCAGGCTCAGATTGTACAATAGTACTCATGGCTGCTAGATACCCTTAGTATATACTCAGCTTCTTGCTTTCACGGAATGTCCCCCTTTGGGGCCGTATGTCCCTCAGCATCCTCGAGAGTGTCCCTGAGCCATGATAGTCTCTTTCCCAGTGAAGGAGGTGGATCAATCGGGTCCATCGATCCTTCAACATCAGGCATCGTCTCATCCTTCAGTTCTTCTTCATTTCCAGGCCTTGCTTCATGATCTTCCTAGGATCTCGGAAGATTGATTACTTTCTTCAGGGAAGCATCTTCGTCAAAAGTGACATCGTGGCATATCTCCACTTCCCATTGACCAGGCACATAGACTCTATAGGCCTTCGAAGTTTCACTGTAGCCCACAAACATTCCTTTCTTCCCAGAAGCATCCAGCTTGCTCCTCTTTTCTTTCGGCACATGAAAATAAACAGGACATCCAAAAAGTCTAAAATGTCAGACGTCAGGTTTCTTACCAGAGAAAACCTCTTTGGGAGTTTTGGAGTCTAGAGCAAAATGCGGGCATCGGTTTTGTATGTACACAGCAGTGTTTGCAGCGTCTCCCCACAGAAACTTTGGTAGACCTTAGTCACATAGCATGGCACAGGCAGCTTCCACAATGGTCCTGTTCTTTCGTTCAGCAACACTATTTTGCTCAGGAGTATATATAGTTGTGGTCTCCCTCTTAATGACAGCTTCTTTGCAACAGTTTTTGAACTTGTTCGTCTCATATTCAGTGCCATTATCGATCTGTTGGATAGTATCTTATGTCATTGCTCCGAGTGGACTTCCTCCAACCTGGTAGAGTGTATCAATTCTAGACCCAAACATGATAGCTTCCTTGAAGCTCTTCTTCCACATGCACACCTTTCCATCCATGAATGCCACATTGAAACCTTTGTCTTCCATGGCCGATATAGACATAAGGTTCTTCTTCAAATTTGGTACATAGAATACATCCTACAAGCAGAGGACTTAACCTTGAGACAAGTGGAGGGTCACAGTTGCTGTCCCTTTCACGGGATATGTGGCATTATCTCCAAGGATCAGATTAGTGTCCTTCAGATGGATGTGAAGACTGCTTTTCTGCACGATGCGATAAAGAAAGAGGTGTATGTAGAGCAACCTCTGGGGTTCGAAGTCTAGGATCGAGACACCCATGTCTGCAGGTTGAAGAAAGCCCTCTATGGGCTAAAGCAAGCACCCAGAGCTTGGTACAAGAGAATAGAGAGCTACCTGATAAAGTTGGGCTTCACTCGTAGTAATGCTGATCCGAACCTTTACTTCAAGGTTGACAAGGAGAAGCCTCTCATTCTGGTGTTGTATGTGGATGACCTCTTCCTAACAGGTGCTAACCCTCTCATTCATCAGTGCAAGAGGGAGCTGACTGCTGAGTTCGAGATGAAGGACCTGGGACTGATGCACCATTTCCTAGGCCTGGAGGTCTGGCAGAGACCTGGAGAGATTTTCCTTTCTCAAGGAAAATGCATTGTGAAGCTTCTGGAAAGATTTGGTATGGTGGACTGCAAGTCCGTGTCGACACTAATGGAGCTCAACTTTAAGAAGTTGAGTGGCAGCGTTGTTGGGCCCGTGTTAGCATATCCTACTGAGTATCATCAACTCGTAGGGGCCTCGATGTTCTTAGTGAACACCCGTCCAGACGTATGTTGTGCAGTGAACACTTTGAGTCAACACATGGTTGATCATAACATTCACTAGGTTGGTGCCAAGAAACTCTTGAGATATCTCTGGGACACATTAGACCATGGGCTGAGATACACTGCCAGGGGTATGACACTCCCGATTGGGCTGGTAGTGTGGTGGATCACAAGAGCACATCTAGATGCTGCGTCACACGTAGATCTACTTCAGGTAGGAAACTGAAGTCGGTAGCCTTGAGCACCGTTGAGGTCGAATACATCATAACATGTATGGCCTGTTGTGAAGTCACTTGGTTGCGAAAACTCTTCAGTGAGTTGTTCGAGCATGTGCTAGATGCCACCGTTATCCTTGGTGATAACCTGAGGGGGATTCGTTTGTCATAGAATCCCTGTTCCATGAACGATCCAAGCATGTTGATGGCTGGTACCACTTTATCCGAGATATGGTATAGCGAGGCACTGTAAGGCTCAATCATATAGGAACTGATGAGCAGGTTGCGGATATTCTCACAATGCCCTTGGGGAAGGTCATGTTCCTAACCTTCCGTGAGAATCTTGGAATCGTGGAACGACCCTATTCTGAGGGTCCTATTGGACGATGAGCTCTTGGAGCTCTGGGGGGGCTCTGGGGATAGCTTCTCGGAGCTATAAGCACACATGGGGCTAGGCTTGCCGAACCTTGTGGTGCTTCTGCCCCACCGTTATGATGATTGAGTTGGTTTGCCTCTCATGATCTGTGCCCCGTATGCATCCTACCCATTGAGTTCCGGACTCATGGGAAGTACCTCTCATTTGGCCAATGAGGTGGGAAAAGCTAGAGACTAGTAGCAAAGACTGATGGACGCATTAGAGATTGTCGTGCTCTCTATTTAAGATGACACATGTCCAACCACTTGATCTGGGATCAAGTCTAGTGAGGTTTCGAACCTCCTACTGACTTCGGGTCAAATAAACCAACATCGGGTTGGTATGTGACTCTTTGAGTCCATGTGAGGTTTCGGACCTCCAACTGACTTCAGGTCAAGTAAACCAACTTCGGGTTGGTATGAGACTCTTTGTGAGTCCTATAGAGGTTTTGGACCTCTCGGCTGAATATGTCAGTCGAGAATGATGTCTTTGTGACTGACCCACTTTTGTTTTGAAATAAAGAAGCCAACAAAGCAAGTTACAGTGGGATGACGCACAATGTTTGATTGCACAGGTGGATGGAGTTCTCCTAGTTTAGAAGGAATGTTAAAATTGGACAACTAGGTTCAAACTCCATGTTGTGATGCTCAGATGAAGACACCAATATTTTTATTGGGTTCCTCTTTCGGAGAGGTGCAAGATTGATCTAAAGATCATCTTGATCCGATGAGCAGAACATTTATTTTGAATTTATTTTTAATACTTTCAAAATATGTGCAGGTCGGTCCGCCTTAAGGTTTTACACCCCCAGCAAATGTGTCACACACCCTTGGATTGACAGTAAATAGAGTCAACGTTGGAGTGACATTTCACTCATCTCATCCTCACACATCATCTCTCCTCTTCTGATTGGTTCGAGCTCCTTTGAGGCAGTTTTCGGTTCACGTGTGGGAAAGAAGGACGAAGAGAATTCTGTTGTTGTTGCTGCTGTTGCGGTTGTTGCTATTGCTGCTGCTGCTGCTGTTGCGGTTGTTGCTGCTGCTACTGTTGCTGTTGTTGCTAATGGTGCTGCTGCTGTTGTTGTTGCTTGATGTTGTTTTGCGTCGACTTTTCTGAGCAGCATTGACTTTTCTGGGGTTGACTTTGAGTTGACCGTGTGGCTGTTTTGAGGGTTGTTGTGACACATGCTGGGTTCGCTGACCAAGGAGACTTTGCTAGTTGAAGCATCCTGTTGACCGCCGTAATGCACCAACACATTTATTTGTTTCCGGTTTGTCTTATGTTGATCTACTGGTATGTTCTATCAGCACTTTACTTGATTGTTTATGTGATTGTTGTAGTAAAAGTAAAGTTGCATCAAGCATAGAACATCTACATAAATTTACAGGGCACCACGTAAGAAGAACAACAAGACATCCTCAACAAAGAAGTTTTTGAGAAGAAAAAAATTCAAATGTCAAAGAGGATAACAACGCAGAAAATATGGAGCTTCAGGATGACACTAAAGCTGACATCCAAGGTGCTACAACTGAAAAGGAAGAAGGCGGGGAATCTTGTATAAAGGATTCAGTAATTGTAACATGTGTCAAACAAGATGATTGTGGCTGGAGTGCAATTGAGAAAGGTTTATATGCAGAAGGTGTAGAGATTTTCGGAAAGAAAAGTTGCTTCATAGCACGCAACTTATTGAATGGTCTGAAGACCTGTTCTGAGATAACAGAATATATCCATCACAATGAATCCACAATGCAATGGGCAGCCAAAGATGGGCCAAATTTGCGGAATGATGGAAACAGAAGGGCTGATAACTATGAATGCAGAAATATGAAGCTTGTCCTAAAGCAGCAATAGTGAGTACTGCTTAGAAGGTCAGATGTTTCAGGATGGGGAGCATTTTTAAAGAATCATGTTAACAAGCATGATTACTGTGGGGAGTATACTGGTGAATTGATTTCACATCGATAAGCAAGGAAAGATTTACGATCTAGAAGACTCCTTCCTTTTCAACTTGAACGATCAATATACTCTTGATGCATATAGTCGAAATTTGCAAATCATTCACCAACTCCAAATTGCTATGTAAAGGTGATCATGGTTGTTGGTGATCGTGCAATGGCAATGGGATCAGAGCACCCAAATTTGCAATTGCTTGAGGACAAGCAACGTCGGGAAGGGGTATTGTAATGTCCTCTTCTACTAATTAAATTGTCCCAGGGAAGGCAAAGTAGTCTATCCAACACTATAGGCTATAGTCATTTATAAAGGTGACCCATTATTCAATGTTATTGGGGTAACATTAGGTAAATTGTCCAAGGGAAGGCAAAGTAGTCTATCCAACCCTATAGGCTATAGTCATTTATAGAGGGGGACCCATTATTCAATGTTATTGGGGTAACATTGGGTAAATTGAGGTAATTGGAAGAAAACATGTGGAAAAAGCCAAATTTGGGGGCAAAATGGAGGGAAACTTGTTAGCCCTCAAATTAAAATTTAGGAGAGAAGACCCCAAAGGGGATCTATAAAAAAGGGAGAGGAGAATCATGAAGATGACCCCAAAGAGAATCTATAAAAAAGAGAAAAGATAATCATTTTTCTCATGATGGTTTGTGAAAATTTCTGATTATGGAAATTTCTGATTTGTGAACCGAAACTCTTTGATGGTTTTAAGACTCCTTATCTCTGATTGGTTTCGGTGGTGAAAGATTACACCCTATCAAATCCTCTCTTTATTCTGTTTTAGAAAAATTTCTGAGGCAGAACAAATACATCTCAGGCAATCCACGAGACCTAATCTGAGGCAGTTAAGTGTCCAGGAGAACCAGGACTGTAAAGATATGGGAGGACTGTGGATCTAAACTCCTTATGTATTACTGAATTGGTTTCATGTGAATGAACTGTTGAATACATGGTTACACTATCTTATTGCATTTAATATTGTCTCTGGTTGCAAAAATTGAAAGTAAATTGTGATGCTAGGTATAATACAAAACTTTTTTTTTTAAATCTTTTTTTTTGCAAGGGTATATACAACAGCCCGCAAGCCATATATACCAATAACTCATGACTTCGCAAGGACCGAGGTGTCTGGAGACCATCAAGATCCCAAACTCCAACAGGACGTCTATCCCTCTAGCTTAGTCATGACGGGCCAAAGACAACCAACCCCGCGCCGGTTTTGAACCTGTGACCTCCCAAGAGAAATCACAAGTTTTAACCATTGAGCCCACTCAGGTTATCAGGTATAATACAAAACTTGTCATTTGCTTATTTCAAACACTAAGGGCAATCTTACCATAAGGAATATTACACTGATGCCCTTTGGGCTGATTGCTTGTCAGTTATTACTTAGTTTCTGCCCTTGCTGTCCTGTGGTGAAGATTTAAGTGATAACACTTGCCATCAAAAGCTAACTTCACAGGGATTTATTGGTTGTCAAAATTAATCATGACGCAAGGAGTAACTGAATTAGTGGGTAAATAACTACCCTCAGGAAATTCATATAAAGGACATTTAAACAGCTCCTATGATTCACTGACGCAATTAACTGCCATCGGCATTTTGCAGAAAAGGAGCCAAGGGCTATCCTATAAATAAACAGTTCCCCGACATTCACACGTTTAGTTATTTAAATTGTCAAATAGTTTGACTATTATATCTGGCTGGCACACTAAATACGGCACAAACATCCTATGCCTACTCCATGAATCTGTCCTTCCCATCCTTAGAATGCAATATCATTTGATGCAAATATTTGCCCAATTTATGCCAAACTCAATACACTAGAATTCCAGATATCCCCAAGACCATTACCAGAAACAAACCTGATTGGGTAATCAATATGCAGCATAAACAAAATCGACAACAGCAAGATAGATAGGGCAAATAAGCTTCTTTCTCAGACAAGCTTATGTTAGAGTATCTTTAGTGAGCATGCGTAATCCCCCGCAACATGCGCATAAATCCTTGAAATGGAGGAAATGCGTAGTGGCACATGGATATGCCAAAAAAGGTGTTCTTTTCTCTGCCCCAATTGTTGCATAACATAACAAACTGAAATTTCACAGTAATTCCCACTTGGCATTTCACAGTAATTCCAACTTGCCAAGTGGAATCATCTGTGTAGCTGCTTCTTGTTCATGTAGATGTCTCCTTATGCCTACACAGCCACACTAGTTCCCAAGAAAAGTACAACTTTTTTTGGAAACAAATTATAGATCCAATATGCCTTCTTTTGAAGTCTATTGGTATTTTGCTACAAAACAAACACATGCAAAACAAATACAAATTCACGTATTCACAAAGATATACAACAGTGAATAAGAACGCCGCAGCTGGTCAAGAAACCAACTCACAGCAGAAATCATTAAACTTAAGAGCAGGGATTATGAAACAACCATGGCCAGACAATTCTACAAAACAGAATAAAAGATAAAGAAATTGTGTATTATGTTGATTGATAGTGCAGAAAGAAAGTGGTTGGAATAACAGCGTGTCTACTTAGTGATCAATGCAATACCGGTGCTTCTTGTGATTTTGTTAATCTCACAGCTGGCAATCCGTATGCTTCCCGTGGTGACAATCTTATTGATTGTTGTAATTCAGTTGATCTCGCATGAGCTGCTGCTCTTTTCTGTGCAATCAAGCAAAGAAATGCGACAATGTCAGTATATATTCGTCTAAATAATTTAATTGATTTTAAATAGAAACAACAAGTTTATAAGATCGGCTAATATATATACACAAAAAAAAACTTCTTGGTTTGATATAACTTATGAGGTGAGGTGTAGGTTAGTTAGTTTGTGTGGAATTTAGTTCTTATCATGTTGTTATTTCAAATTTTATTTGGAGGAAATAAAGGTGAGAGCCAAAAATTGAGTCTCACTGGTAACAGCAACCCCACAGATCAACATATCGTTCTTCCATCTAAGAGCTAGCTGAAGCCTTACAAAGTCCAAAAGGCCAACAATCTGTACTGAAAAGGGAAGGAATAATAATGATCGGAATAACAGCAGGTCTATATTAGTGATCAACGCATACCGTTGCTTCACATTAGTGATCAACGCAATACCGTTTCTTCTTGTGATTTTGTTGATCTCACTGGTAGCAATCTTGGTCTGTGCTGTGACTCTGTTGGTCCCACTGGTAGCAATCTTGGTCTGTGCTGTGACTCTGTTGGTCCCACTGGTAGCAATCTTGGTCTGTGCTGTGACTCTGTTGGTCTCACAGGGGGCAATTGTGACTCTGTTGCAACTTGGTCTCACAGGTGGCAATCCTGACGATGGTCGTAATTCTGTTCATCGCTCATGTGCTGTTCCTCTTTTCTGTGCAATGTCTGTATATCTTTATTTAAATAATATAATTGATTTTAAATAAAACAAAAATATATATATTACTAGATTTGGTTAATTGGTTTGATATTCTGTGAAGTGTAGGTCAATTGGTTTGTGTAGGGTTTGAGTATCATTAAATCAATGATTCAATGATTCAAATCTCATGAGAGGAAATGAGGGGAGACATCTGCAGGGATAATAACTGTCCCATGAAATGTCCAGGCTTGACTGCGCACAATTCTAATAGTATCATCCCACACATTCGCAGATCGCTCTTCCACCCAACATTAATGCTGGTCATGACACAGCCTAGCTCCAATGTAACATTGGTACTGATCATGACCTAGGCTCAGTATATCCAAGAGGCTCAGTGTATCTAAGTTGACCCAGTCTAGGCTCAGCGTAAGTCTGATTTAAAAGTTTAAAAAAAGCAACAACAAATCAAAAACTTTGAAGCTAGCCCTGGTCTAGGCTCTTGGAAAAGGGAGAAACGAAGAGAAAAACCAGCATTCACATATCCGTGTGTTGGACTGCACTACCTTATAACAATCGACACACTCGAAGTTTTTAATCCATGCCATGCGCTGCACTTCCCGTAAACAATCATCACATACAAGCCGTGTGTTGATCTGCACCGTTAATGTACAACGTTGGGTGCCTGGTACTGGTGGCAATCTTGGTATTTGACGTGATTCTGTTGGTCTAGCACGTGCTGTTGCTCTTTTCTGTGCAATCAAGCAAAGAAATGCGACAATGTCAGTATAAACTTATCTAAATAATTTAATTGACTTTAAATAATAATAAAAACAAATTTATTATATCTGCCAGTAAAAAAAAAAAGTTAGTTAGATTGTGTTGGGTTTAGATTCCATGAGGTCACTGGGGTTCAAATATCATGGAGAAGAAATAAGAGTGTCAGCCATTTGCAGGGATAATATTAACTATCCTATAAGGCGTCTAGACTTGACTGAGCCTGGCACAATTCTAGTGGCAACATTCTACAAGCTGGCAGATAGCTCTTCCACCAACATAGTGGCTGGCCCCAGCCTAGGCACAGCCTGGCTCCGAAAATACATTGGTGTTAATTTAGGTCTGAAAACGAAAATGAGGAATTTAGACATTTAGGTTAGATGGAGCCTTGCTCCGAAAAAACATTGGTGATAATTTAGGTCTGAAAACGAAAATGAGGAATTTAGACATTTAGGTTAGATGGAGCATTGCACAATTCTAATGGCAGCATCGTCATTCGATCCAACATTAAAACAAAAAAAAACACTGAAAAAATGGCTATTTACTAGAGAAAACCAAAAAAACAAATACAGAGACTAGATCAAAAATACAAAAAAATTCCAATCTGGCCCCGTCCTGGGCTCTCGAAAAGGGAAGAACTAAAAAGAAAAAACCAGTGTTCACATATCCTTGTGTTGAGCTGCACTACCCGTGTACAATCTTCACATGCAACCCACGTAAGCCGTCTAATGTGCTGCAGTTCCCGTGAACATTTATCACATACAAGCCGTGTGTTGGGCAGCATCATTACTAGATAAGATCGGCTGTCTGGTACCCGAGTACTTGAAACCATGTTATCCGCAGATCCCATAATTCTCGACGGTCCTGCATTGTCATCTCGTCTTCCTGCAGTCTCGCGTCTTACAGTGTTATCCGCAGACCCCATAACTCTCGACGGTCCTGCATTGTCATCACGTCTTCCTACAGTCTCGCGCCTTACAGTCGCACTGTGCAAGGCCTAGACATGGATTTGTTCATTAGTACAGTGTCAAGAACTTCGAACATACACCATGAGATTTGAGTATGTATACACAAACAATCTTTGCACACCTGTGTGTTGGTAGACACCGTTACTCGATCATCAATAAAACCGGTGCCTGGTATGAAACGCATAGCCCGTTCAATAAACTCATCCCTACGTGCCATCACATCGTACTGTCTACCGAAGGCCTCCATCTCTCTATCCAAAATCATAGATGAAACTCTCTGAATTCTCAACTGTATTGCGTCTCCATTACTCTCGCATTTGCCATTGCCATCATTGGCCATCTTTTGCGCACACAAAAATCACCAGAAACACAAACGTGAAACCCTCCTCCCGAAGGCCAAATATACGACTTATCCCTTTCTTGAGCAAAGCCTTCGCTGTGCATCGCTCTGCGCCTCTCATCGGTCCTGCTTGCCCTAACCCTAGATCCTTCACAGTGGAAGAAGCCATCCGTTCACACATATCTACGAATCAATGGGATTATTTTGACTGAGTATGGGTGGGTATGACTCCTAAACCTTCTCAGAACATGAACATGGTGGTTATGACTCTTAAACCTTCTCAAAAACCTTCTCAGAACATGAACATGGTGGATATGATTCCTAAAGCTTCTCAAAACATGGGCATGGTGGGTACGTCCTAAACCTTCTCAGAACATGAACATTAATTTAGCATAGCTATGATGTAAGATATGATTAAACAAAGCTAGTTTCAAGTTCAGGACAAGCAAGGTAGCTATGCTGTAAGAAATGATTCAATAAACCTAGGTTCAGGTTTAGTACAATCAAAGAAGAATGAAGACATTACTATTTATTACCAGAAAAGTAGCAACCATGGCTGTATTCTAATTTGTTTGGTTTGATGGTTATGCTTGCAGTTCAAAATTACTTGAAGATTCTTGAAAATAGCCCATACCAGCAACCCAGAGGAGGATAAGTTGTGGATGTTGACATTTCAAAACATCCCAATTATTTGCAGGACTCCATTTGTTGCTGTAATAAAAATACATATGAGAAGAGAAATGGCACCTCCATTGTACTATACTCTAAAGCTATTGATACTTGATATTAAAAGTGCTGTGTACAAAGACTCCCGCAACCTAAACCTGTAAGTTCTTGATACTTGATATTAAAAGTGCGGTGTACAAGGACTCCGGCAACCTAAACCTGTAAGCTGTTATTGATACTTGATATAAAAGTGCGGTGTACAAGGACTCCGGCAACCTAAACCTAAACCTGAGACAGTAGCTGGCTGCTCTCCTGAAATAAGAGTAGCTTCAGGGGAAGAGTGGAATAAAAATTCATGAGTTCACCTCTCGACACCCTTAGCATGAGAAGATTCATGACCTTCATTTGCTTGAGCACTCTATATTCTCATTGCAGATCTTTTACAAGGACAATTTACATTATCCATGTCATCCATGTTCACGGTGAGCATATTTTAGCCATAATATATTTGTATTTGTACATCCCAGATACGTGGAGTATGGTATTTCCACATGATTGTAAATAGTTTTAATTTGTATATTTTATATTAATGTAATACTTACTTTTTATGATTTTATATAAGGTCTTTATTTTGAACATAGTGAATAACATAGAGTAAATAAATCTATTTTATTTATAATGTTACTTCAAAATGTCATAACTTATACAAATTTGGTTTAGTTATATTGAGACTTCACTTAATAATAATATTTATTTTTATGAAATAATAATATAAATTTAGTTTTATTTATATTGAGACTTCACTTAATAATAATTATTATATTATTATTTTCATCCAATAATAATATAAATTTAGTTATATCGGATTTACATGCAAAATTTATTTAATAATAATATTTATTTTTATGAAATCATAATGATTAGATTTTATATTATAAGATGTTGCAATAGTATAAATGGTAATGGAATGTAAAAGTTTTAAAAGTTGTTTGTAATATATATTTAGTTACCCGGGGCACCTAAAATATTGAAGTTTAACCACTGTAACCCACATTTCAAAAATATTTGTCGGAATTTTTCATAATCTTACCGAAAATTATGGGTTATTCTGTGGGTTCTTTAGATTACGACTAAGGCTTTCTTAATGTAATGGGTATCTAGATCTATTTTTCAAAGTTGCTTTTTGGAAGTGGAGTTATCAAAATTCATCTTCTTTCAAGTACATTGAAACTCTTTTTTGAGATCATGTCAAAATCCAAGTTTTGGATCTAAAGTTATGGTCCTCTAAAAAATTACCTTTCTTAGAACCACGTCAACACCCATACCATTGACATGTGGCAATCCTCTGCCCCTGACACCATCATACAATGCTACATCGGCAACACGTGATAAACACATGGTATTCCTCTACCCATGTGTCACCATTGCATAGGGCCACATCTACAGTTGGACCGCATTAGCTCTATTAACTAGTCAACGAGCAATAGAAGCACCATGTTCATCTCCCTTATTGTATGGACCAACCCTACATATATATATATATATATATATATATATATATATATATATATATATATATATATTAAATAATAATACATTAAATTATAAATACAAACATGACCACATAACACTGGGAACTCGTAAATATTAAGCACTTATATCAAACATCCATGAAATTCACTGCATTACACATATCATCTATTTTACGTGTTATTAATTATAAGCACAGTGAAATCATATAAAATAACATCCTAAATAACATAGGTATCATTCACCAAGAGATGACATTCAATCTTGACTTGCCGCTACTTGCACTCTCTTATTGTCGTTCGCCTCCAAGTGTGAATGTTGACGTGCTTGGACCGAATGTAGTGACCCGCTAGTTGACCTCCCAGCCTACTCCTTGGGTACTTTTCTTCCCCGCAGACTCCCGAGTTGCAATGGGGTTGTACAATGGAGGAAGTGTGCTAGTTGATAGAGGTAAGCACTCCTTGGCTCAAGAGTCCCCTCTCTAAGTCCTCTACCTCACTAAACTCAACTATAGCTCGCAGCCATTATAATGACCTAGTCTTCTCCATCTAACAATAGGGTAAAAAGAGTCTCTTCTCTCATGGCTTGCCCCTTTTTTTATAGGAGGCTTCATAGGTGACACTTGCCATTTCATGCATAATTTATTATTTTTATTAATCCAAAAGTTTGATTATTCACCCACCCATGTGTCACCCTCTCACCAAGGCTCTCCAAAATTATTTACTTAAATTTTAATTTAAAAATAATATTTTTTTCTCACCCCAACAAGACTACCTATTTCTTCTCGTACTTGTCTCTTGACCCCCCTTTTCTACTCTGTAATTTGTGTTCATTACTGAAGCCAATTTATAAGTCTCATATTTGGTCCCCTACCTACTTCTTAATTTAGCTCAAGGTCTCTTAAATGGATATTCTTATGTTGACTCTTGCCACATGGAGGTTCTCTAAATTTCTCTAATTTTAATTTGTTAATCTTATTTTAATTCACCGCCCTCTTCTCTTAATGAAGTTTAACTATTTTAGGATTAATCTTTATACTTAACTATATGGCTATTTACCTTAATCAGTTAAAACAATTAAACGTGAAACATATACATCAGCTAAGAATCCATAATATTAAAGATAGAATTTTATACAGATACATATGTGGGAAAATGAGCAGCAATCTTTATTAATGGATAGAAGGGGTAGGTTACAACTAGCGATTGATTTGATGTCACCAACTTCAGCATCATCCCAGCCTCATCACAGTGAACATCTCTCCAGCAGCATATCACTCAAATCAAATACTCAATTGATAATTCAACGCCATTCCTTTACCAAATATCTTCCTTCTCAATCACTAGGATCTATGCTCAATTTATGGAGCAGCTGACGGTAGTTTCTCAATCAATGAATTTCTAATAATAGGCAACACATGTTCCCAAAATCAGAGGTGTTAGATGGACACATGGATTCGAAGTTTGACACATATAGACTCTTCTTGAAGGCACTAGCCATGTGGAGATTATGGAACAATGAGAATTTCGCTCCCAATTGACCAACACACTCTTGAATGTCGGGAAGTGCTTTATAGAGCACCCTTGAATGGAGGTAATTGCATATGAAAAGCAGTTAGTCCCTTGAGAGGTTGTGTTGGTGAGCTCATAAGTGATATAACATGTACTTCAAATCTTTGAAACCTTTCAATGGAAGTCATGGATGATTTGTTCTTGTTCTTTGTTTTAGGGAATGTAGCAGCTGAAATGATAGGGGATGATAGACCCTATTTCATTGGTTCTGGGGATGATTTCCAATTTAACCAAGTCATTAGGAATGGTACCCAAATTGACCTATAACAGATTGCCCCCTAAAGCATGAAGTCGGAATAATAATAAAAATATTTTCTGCATGAGATGATTTACACTGTGAAACGAAGTGGCGACCTGCATCAATCTTACAATACATTACATCATGATATATCCTCTTAATCACGAATTGTTGAGGGAAGGCAGGCCCATGCTCAGCACATAAACTATCTAATAACATGTACATAGTGCAGAAAGTCATTTACATTGGAATGTTGCCCAATACAGACATACCTACAGATATAGGCCCATGTTCGGATGGAAATCTATATGTAAGGTCATTGTATAGATGATGTGTACAACAATCCTGAAATCGCAGCCCGGATAGCTGAAACTAGATATGGGGTCTTCTTATCTCGTTCACTCGATTGTTCGAGTACAAATCTAGCCATGCGAATATATGATTTGTAGTCAAACATGATAAGACATTGTTTGATTACCAGCCAATGATGTGAGTTGTTAACACACGTGAGAGAACCACCATTGATGTCAATGGCTCTCAAGGTATTGCAGTACATTTCGTAAGGCGTGAATAGATGATTTGATGTCGAACGCCAAACAAAATCTTTCGATCCAAAGTCTGGAAGCGAGGATCTTATCGATGATGTAATAAGCCTCATGGTACTGGAAGATGATGTTTCTAAGTAAACTTCCTGGATGATGATTTGACGTCGACAAGAAGCTACTTTATTGCGAAACAAGAGTTACTGATTTCAGAGAAAAAATATGACTTGATATAGCAATGTTAAGGGATGACTGTCATGAGAATGAAGGTTTATGAGTATTGCAGAAGGATGAGTATTCACTAGATGACTTCTCTTGAACATATCGACGACACTGAGATGAGTAGGAAACATTGACCCAAAACCGAAGTGAAGGTATGATGAACCATACGTATGAATGAACCATCAAGAAGATTTACCCAACCCAAACAGTCACAGTGATGGAATGAAGTGTCATGTTCAAGAGCGACCTTCCACCGTAAAAAGTTATGTTCACTTTCCCAAATTCCCCTAGTATGGTCGCCAATTTGTTATGCGGAATTATGAATTACGGATAAAACACATTCCCTAAATGTGGTGTTATGCATTTAGAACAACAGATCAAAGAATTTGCATACACATTCCCTAAGAGTAAATAGACACACAAAAAGATGGAGAAACTTATTTGGAGTCCAAGCGCTTCCTATTCTCCTTCTGTCACTCTTGTTATAGCTTCCAATCCAACTTTGATCGCCAGAATAGTTCCTGCAAGTATAAACACTAAACAACAAATAGATTGCAATATACAAATGGCTATTTACCTTAATCAGTTAAATCAATGAAACATGACACATATACATTAGCTAAGAATCCATAATATGAAAGATAAAAGCTTATACAAATACATATGTGGGAAAATGAGCAGCAAACTTTATTAATGGTTAGAAGGGGGAGGTTACAACCAGCAATTTATTTTATGTCACCAACTCCAGCATCATCCCAGCCTCATCACAGTGAAAATCTCTCCAACAACATATCACTCAAATCAAATACTCAATTGAGAATTCAATAGCATTTCTTTACCAAATCTCTTCCTTCTCAAGCATTAAGATTTGTGCTCAATTTATAAAGCAGCTGAAAGTAGTTTCTCAATCAATGACTTTCTAATAATAGGCAAGACATGTTCCCAAACTCAGAGGCGTTAGATGGACACATGGATTCGAATTTCGACACATATGTACTCTTCTAGAAGGCACTAGCAATGTGGAGATTCCAGAACAATGAGAATTTCGCTCCCAATCGACTAACACACTCTTATATGTCGAGAAGTGCTTTGCAAAGCACCCTTGAATGGAGGTAACTACATATGCAAAGCAGTTAGTCCCTTGAGAGGCAGCGTTGGTGAGCTCATAAGTGATATAACATGTACTTCAAATCTTGGAAACCTTGCAATGGAAGTCGTGGATGATTTGTTCTTATTCTTTGTCTTAGGGCATGTAGCAACTAAAATGATAGGGGATGATAGATGTTATTTCATTGGTTCTAGGGATGATGTCAAATTTAACTAGGTCATTGGGAATGGTGCCCAAGTTGACCTATAACAATACTTCATGCAGAAGAAAGACCAGACGTTCTCCAAATTTGTTGAGAAATAAATTGGCAGGAAAGTGAAGGCTCTCGGGAGAAATAATGGTGGTGAGTACATGTCGAATGAGTTTAAATTTATTTGTGTAAAGGAAGGCATTCGAAGGGAGTTGAAAACACCCCACAACCCACAGCAAAACAGGGTGGCTAAGAGGAAGAACAAAAGTATTGTGGGAGTTGCACAAGCGATGTTGCATGATTAGGGCCTGCCTCTACACTTGTTGGGCGAAGCGTGCAACACAACAATATATCTGTAGAACAGGAGTCCTCACAGTATTCTTGGCATGAGTACACCAGAAGAAGCTTTTTAAGGGAAGAAACTAGATGTATCATACTTCGATATATTTAGATCATCAATTTACTGTTATGTTTCCAAGGAAGTAAGGAAAAAGTTAGAGTTGACAATAAAGTTGGGAATATTTGTGGGGTACACTGATACACCTCACAACCATCGGGTGTACCTGGCATCTCTCAAGATGACAGTTGTTCATAGATGTGTGAAATTCGATGAGGAGAAGGCAATGAAGAGTTCTCTTGAGAGGGAGCTTCAGTTGTATGAAGATCAAGATCTTTTGACTGAAAGGAAGAACCTCAGGAATTTGTGGATCAGACATAAGTAGAGGAGCAAAGAGTGGAGACATCCAGAGAAGGAAGGAAACGAATTAGGGAAGCCAAAAATTTATTATAGGATGCTAGAGAGAATGTGGGAGCGCCCACTTCAAAATGGAGGCAGAGGAGGTCACCAGTGCGGTACACTAGCTACATGACTTTGATGAGCGAGCTAGTAGAGACAAAACCAACCTCATTCTAGGACGAAGTAGAGAAACCAGTATGGGTTGATGTTATGGTAGAGGATTTTGACTCCATGTCAAAAATAGTGTTTGGGAAGTGGTCCCAATACCATCAGACAAATCAGTGGTAGGTTCGAGATGGCTTTACAAGGTAATGCATGCAACAGATAGAAGCATTGAGAAGCACAAGGCCAAGTTTGTGGCCAAGGGGTAATCTCAGGTAGAAGGGATTGACTATGAAGAGAATGTAGAAAGGTATTCTTCCATCAGATCAATTCTTCCTCTAATTGCACAGATGGGGTGGAAGATCCACCAAATGGATGTGAAGACAACATTCCTTAATGGAGTTATTAAAGAGGAGGTGTACATTGAACATCTTGAAGGTTTTGAGACCTTTGATATAGATTTGCATGTGTGCTTACTCAAGTGAGCATTATATGGGTTGAAGCAAGCACCTCGTGCTTGGTACACCATCATCGATAACTAACTCCCCGAGTTGGGCTTCACCAAATGTGAAGCAGATGCAAACCTTTACCACATTCTAGTAGAAGGTAAATTGTTGATTATTGTTTTGTATGTTGATCACTTGATTTTGACAGGTGATGAACAACTTATCAGGCCTTGCAAGGAGGTCCTCACATGGGAGTTTGAAATGAAGGACATGGGTTTGATGCATTATTTCCTCGATTTGGAAGTATGGTTAGGAGAAGGGGAATTTTTTTTCTCTCGGGGGCAAATATGCCAACAAGATACTTCAAAAGTTTTGCATGGACATGTGAAAACCCATGGAGACTCCTCTAGCAACCAACTGGAGGAAAGAGGATGCCACTTCAGGTGAGGAAGTGGATGCTAGCATGTTCAGAAAGTTGGGTTCACTCATGTTTCTACTGAACACACGGTCAGACATGTGTTATGCAGTCAACCAATTGAGCCAAGCCATGGTTTCATCAACCAAATTATTTTGGAGGGATGTTAAACATGTACTACGGTACCTCATAGGCACCACTCAGTTTGGACTTTGGTACAGACGGACAGAGGGAGTGAAGCTACAAGGCTTCATAAATGAGATTGGGCGGGAATTACATTAGACCAGAAGAGCACATCAGGAGAATTTTCAGTGTTGGGTCAACAACAATTTTTTGGTACAACAGGAAGTAGAGATCAGTTTCACTCATCTCGGCAAAAGCAGAGTACATGGTTGCCATTTAAGCATCTCGTGAGGCTATTTGGATGAGAAATATTCTTATTGGGTTATTTGGTCAGATGATGGATCCTACTGTGATTTACTATGACAATTAGAGTTGTATCAAACTCTTTGAGAATCCATTTTTTCACTATCGATCCAAGCACAAAGATATATGATACCACCATCTACAAGATTATGTATATAGGCGAATAATGTTGTTGCAATACATTCCGACAAGGGAACAAGATGCAGACATTTTGACAAAAGCTTTGTCAAGTGGTAAATTCGAGTTCCATAGAAGCATGATTGGGGTATTGTTGAGCTGCCATTTTGTCCAAATTTTTACGATTTTTATCAGATAATTTTGTGCTCGTACCTAGTATTTTAATCCTTTTTAATCTTATTAAGTTGATGATTAGAGGCATTTATAGACATTAATTATTAAATTATAAATTCTTGTTATTAATTAATTTGAAGTATGTTTGTGTAACTTTCATTAATAAATGCCTTCTTGGTGGCAGGTGAATAAGTCTAGCACCAACAGTGTTGAAATGCTTCTCAAAGTGTATTTGAGTACGGATTCATGCACGAAGCAGAACCATATTTGAGTGCAGATTCATCCACTTCGATGTTTCCCTTTAGTAACACTGCACATTAGAGGCTTGTCAAATCCTTCAATTGGCCATTCAGGAGATAATGTGGTCATGGGTTATGCAACAACTGCCATCATACGGATATGTGCTTTTGAAATCACGATCGGAAATAAGTGGATTTATTTCCAAAGTGCCATTCATGAATTATCGACCTCACTTGCAACGCAACGAGCCACCTAATAAAACAAGGTGATGAGAGTATTGTTGAAGCTGTGCCGAATGTTGGCCCTACTATAAAGTCAACTGCTTCGGCACAGATGCAGACTAGGATAGATGCATCATCAGGAGAACTTTCCAAACTATGTACACGAAGAGTATCATTAGGTTGCTTGTAGGGACTATCCTCATTCAAGGCATTGTTGCGTAAGTTTTCCTTTCAACAACACACCTCACAAGAAACATTCTGCTTTGTGTCATTGCTATTTATGTGACGAGCCTGCTCCATGTTTGACTCAGGGCCAAGGAAATTCCATGAGAAATCACTGCCATGCCTCAGACAAAGCAGATAAATGGAGGAAATTAAGACATTCCTACAAGCTGAACAAAACACAGATGATATCACCATGCATTGTTGATGATGCCATACCTCAATTATCTAGTGGGAGATCTACATTTGTGGTTAGTGGAAGTAATCAAGAGGGTGTAGATGCAGTTACATATATTCCCTCAAACATTTGCCAAAATGCATCAAGTCAATTCATGCCTTCTTCATTAACAAGCCCTTTCTTTTCACGAGGGCCTGTTTCTTCTGATGCTCTATCCAGTCATTTGACTGGCCATAATAGAAACATTCTTGCAAACTCCATGAGCTCCATAGGTCCAACTGGCAAAAGTAATATCATTTGTACCAAAGAAGTCACATATGCTTTGTCAATTAGTAGCCATGGTGGTGTGCATCAATTCAGGTCTTGCTCATCCATAGAACATATAAATAGTCACTTTCATAATGGAAGAACTTGCCATAGTAGGAGCATGCATGCAAGTTCCATGAGTCTTGGCTTTTCTACAAGCAATCAAAACCCTTGCCCTAAGACAGGACCTGCATCTATATATGGTTTGTATGGTTGCATGCCTAGTCATTTTTCAAGAATCGGTCAGAGTGAAAGCATACATATTAACTCTACGTGTCCCATAGTTCATCTTGGAAGATACAATCAAGTGGGTAGAAAGGAAATTGCATCTGCTTCACTAGACATTAACCTTGATGCTGCAATTTAATCTGGGTCTGTCTCATCTACAAACAATCTAAACACTATTATTGAGACAAGCCACCAATCTACATTTGGTTTACATTGTTATTTTCCTAGACATAATGCAAAGATCGACTAGAGTGGAAACATGCATGGCATCTCCACGAGTTCCATAGGTCAGGCCTGTAGCATTAAATAATTTGGCTCCATCACATATATTCCATTGGACATCAACCAAGGTTCTGCACATCAAATCAAACCGCCTCCAACACAACCTGCAAATCAAATCAAGAAATCTTTATTTACAGACAATTTGCAACCAAACTCTCTATCTCAGACACAATCTGCCTTTACTCTCGATTTGTCTTCTCATCTGCATGGGCAAATTGATATTATCTCCACGATGTTCAACACCCAGTATTGAAAGGGTCAACACCTCATCGCGTTGTGTGTTAAGGCACCAATTCCAACTGTGCGATGCCTCAGCCAGTTGTGCGATGCCTCTGCTAGCAGTGCCTGAGGATCAAAGTCTTCCAAAAGCCGGATCGCACCAGCTCAAACCTAAATTGGAAATAAAATATCGATTTTTTTATTATATTAACTAGAATTCTAAAATTATATATCATATGCAACAATCAACCCATTTAGTTAAGATTAGTGTTGTTGCTATAAAAGGGAGAAGTTGCGCACTTGTAGGGAGTGTAATAGAGATAGGGAATGATGTGTAAAAACTAGAATCGTTTGGCCTGTGATATGTATAAATCGATTTCCAGAGGATGTTTTAAATATATACGATCACGTTCAAGTCGTGAGCAGAAGCATTTGTGCCTGGTGAACTGCAAATTCATTCTTTAACGTTTTAAAGCTTTCCTCGATTGCAGTAATTCGACTTACTCTAGGCGTGGGAGGGCCCACCACCTCTGGAGCTAAGCTTGATCAATAACATAGGATAATCAGATGTGCGTGATTTTAGAGTTTCCTGTTTCTGTGTGAATTTGTGGTAGGTATTGTTCCATTTCAAGCGTTTTGGTCATCGTTGTATTGTGCAAATAAATGGACTAAAAAATTATTGTAAACTCGGATCCATTACATAATCTGTGCCTGAGTTGTAATATAGAGTTATACTCTATTCCTCTTGTTAAGATCGAATGTAATGGGAGCATTCACGATATAGGAACATAATGATTTATGAGTTTGATCGGAGTTAAAACATATTTGAATGCTTTGAATTTGAATATGTTAACACTGCCCATTTAAAATATTAATTCAAGGTTTGCATTATCTAATTTTTTTGAATGCTTGCAGGATTTAATAATCATTTGATTTGTTTATGCATCCTGGGACTTTGCTTAGTAATTAGATTTCTTTTAATTATAATTTCTCTTATTTTTCAAAGTATAATCATCTCTTTATAAAGAGCAAGTCTGAGTGCGGATTCGATTGTGAAGGTAGAGATAGCAAGTCTAACGCAACGTGATTTAGTTTTCATTATTAAGTTACATGATTTTGAAGAGTAAACTTATTTTTGAATAATTCATTTTATCTAGATTAAAATCTTTGAATTGAAGGTTTCTCATAGATTACTTGCAATGCAATTTTTAATAGGATCTTTTAGGTGTTATTTTACATGAACTGAATTGGTTTTCTTCCGGAAATAGTTAGAATTTTCTTTTGTTAGTTTGAATCTTGAATATGTTATCAAGGGTAGTTCTAGTTAGTTTAAGGTGTGAAGTTATCATTAGAATAATGTGTGTCCTTTTGGTTTTCTCAAGTTTAGTTTCAAGTTAATGAGAGGAACAAATAGATTAGGGTTTTCAAGATATCATAGGAGATTTAAAAAGTAGAATTCGAGTGCGAGAATGTTATATGATTGAGGATTGCTTTGTATTTTTTTATAGTTTAATTGTAGTATGGAGTTGCAATGAATGCTAGATATAGTTTAAAGTGCAAAGTCTTTTAATTACATAACCGATTGACTAAATAGGAATATTAAATTACTTTTAGAAATTGAATGTGATCATTGATTTTGTCTCGTCAACCAGTGAGATTGTTTTATATTTCAGAAAATTGAATTTAACTATTAGGATTGCAGGAAGCTTGAATATGATGGCTTGGTAAAATTGGTTAAGTAGGTCTCCTTTTCAAGATTGTTTATTTGTGAGCAAATGTGTGTTTCATTCGAGTACCTAGTTTATCATTACAAAGGAATATATATATACTCTGACCATTAAGCTGGGCCAAGACGCAGTACAACTCGCGTTTACGACTCCCGGATTGACAATTAATATTGAGATGTTTAATATGACAATTAAAACCCCCAACATTTTGGCGTTGTTGCTGGGAAGTTGTAGTTTGGCTCATGTAAAATTTTCTTACAGAGTTTCAAGGATATTGTAGGGCAATCAGAGGGTGGAGAGAGTACGGTAAGATGTGAGTGAAGAGCCACGCATCCACTATTGTGGGTTGCTCCAAAGTCTGACCATCTTGCTTATCTTTGAACTTTTATTTCCTTTCCTTTATGCGTAGAAGTAGAAGAAGTATTTAGACATTTAATTTCCAAATTGCTTTGCCTTTAATAGATTAACTAGTACTTTGATCCGACATTTTACTTTCATGCAAGTGTGGTGAGATTTATTTCATCCAATAGCTTTTAAAATTGATCTGAAATCGTGAGAACAAACTATTTCTCATACAGAGATGGACTGTAGGGGCATTCACCGGATGTTTCACCTTTCAAGGAAAGGATGAATCCGGAGGCTACCTGGCCCTCTACAGACTCTGCCTAAAGAAATAATATGTAATCATCAATATCTAGATCAATGAAAGTATTTTGTTTTTAAATTCAAAGTATTCATTGATCTGTTTTTATGTGTGAATAAGCAAGATGATATGTTCTGCAATTGAAGTGTAGAGGTTTGATGATAAAATAACAAGTTTTGTTTACTGTATAAACTTGTTTGAGAAAAGCATGCTTATGAAAATTTACTGTTTAAACTATCAGAATCTGGAAATAAACAGCCAAAATATACAGAGTGACAACAGATATTTGTTTAAGCGGTTCACCCCTCTCTTGGGCTACCTCCGCTGGTCCAAAAGCCTCTAATTAGGCTCAGTCCTCCTTTGATTAAATGCTGAAAATGAGATTACATATGTATAAAAGCCTCTAATGGCAAAACAGACTGCTAAAACAGATTCAGAAGATTCAAATCAGTCTAAAATGACTACAAATTCACCTCCATTGGATGAAGGTAGTCCAATGCAGCTCTCTTTCCCTTTGGCCCTAATGGCTCCACGATCAAAAGCGCTGTAAAATTCGCAGATAGAATGCCCTGGTGGCTCTGTAGACACTTCCAACAGCTCCAGAATGATCTCCACACCCAAAATAAATAAAAAAATTGTCTCAAAAGGCCTCTCCTAGCCAAAGTTATGCCACATTTACTAATTGCCAGTTTGGCCTAACAAAACTCCAGTTAAGTTTAGTTAGCTGGCGCTAATTTGGCAAATCCGCCCTAATTAGCGGGCGCGCTCTAGATTTGTCGGACGGTTAACTGAAACATTAAATGTGGTTTAGATTCTGGTCACATGCGCGTGGTTTCCGTTGAGATCTCCGTTGGAACCAACGGTTGCATTTAATTTTATATGTAACGGTCTCACATAATGTGAACGGTTACATTTTAAACGCGGGACCATAAATGTTACCAACCGTTTGCGCGCCGTGTGCTTTAAACCCACGTATTACAACTTCAACCAAAACTTGAATCATACGTTTATTTAATCCGCTCCACCACATTTTTAATAGACCACGTGCCTTGACACGTAAACGAAAATCGATGTGCCCTTTAAAACTTTAGACTTGTGGGTATAAACCATTTCATAGAATTTCGTAACATTAAAATGTAACGTGACCTTTGAAACTTAAAACATTTGCCTTTGGGATTTTAAACTTTGCATATTGAATTTTTAACATATATGTGGTTTAATAATATAATTTTAATAAAGTTTAATTAAATTTTAAAATTAATTAAAATATATAATTAATTAATATAATATATGATTAATTAAATCATATAAAATATTAAAACTATATAATTTAATTAATTCATTAAACTTTAATAAAAAAATAAAATTATTCCAACACATAATATTAAAAAAAACTTTTCTTTCAAAATTGAAAGTTATTGGGCAAATTCAAACTGCAATATCTCCTCCATACGGCAACGGATTTGAGTGTCGTTCGTGGCGTTGGGATCGTATCGTCGAGCTCTTTCCATTCAATCTATTCCGGAGCAATTCTGAGCACTTTCATTTTTTAGCCTTTTTCATCAAGAGACTTGATCTCCTGATCACACCTCCCAAATGGGAAGCTTTTGGACCCTCAAAAGCTTTCTGATTACTGAAACTGAGGATGTGGAGACTGATTCTCCACTCTTCCACCCTTGAACAACTGAAATCTACCCGATTTCATCAACTGAAGCTTTTGAGAAAACGATAACCTGTCTCTGGAATCAACTGATCTACCATTGCTAAGACTGACTGAGTCATGATGCATATAATTAAAATTTGCAGAACAGCAATTGTACTTTGCAGAAAATAAACTTTCTCTACATTGATCAAACTTCCAGAAAGACTTAAAATGACTTTCACCTTGCAAACTGTTCCCATGGCAAATTGTACCATTCTGAAACCAAATTTTTCCCATGCTGAATTTTGTGTCCTTCTTGTTTGCACTGCTTAGCTTTGACACTTCATTCTCTGCATTGGCTGACCCAAAAGGTAATTCGTGCAACATAACATCATCTTTTCTCAAAGACAAACTGTTATCAAACTGAGACAAATTATTAGCAACATCATAAAATGGCAAATGCTCAAAATCTGGTCGTTTCAACATCAACAAAGTTAGACTTTGACTTGCATTAACCAATCTTTTCAATTGACCTGCATGTAGTAAAGAAGATTCCAGCTTCTTCTTATGAGCCCTCACAATGTACTCTTTACCATCTTTGAACAAGTGATACTTGTTTTCATGGCGATGAAAGATGGCCTTCCTGTCAAACAAATAAGGACTTCCCAAAACAATACCTGAGATATCAAGCGGCACCACATCAAGTTCCACTGTGTCAATAAAGTGTGCAGTTATTGCAAAGCGCAATATGCACTTTCTTGAGACTTGCAAATTGGCATCCTTGCATATCCATCCAAGTGGATAAGGCTTCGGATGTGGAATGGTCTCAAGTTTAAGCCGCTTGACCAAGTCTTCAGATATAAGATTCGCTTGTGACCCACTGTCAAATAGTGTGTCAATTTTGGTATGTTTTGAAATTACCCTCACATGGAAAAGCTCTATCCTCCTCTTTTCTTCATGAGTATCTTTGTGATAATTCAAAGAGCTAGAACTAGGTATTGTGTCTTGCACCACTTCTTTCCCCTTAATGTTCTTTAAAACCATGCCTATGCTTTTTGTCTCATCTCCTGAGTCTGACCCTAAGTCTTGCTCAACTGTTGCTATAGTTTTATCCTTTTCTTTGGTCTTTTTTTTGTTCTTGAATTTTTCTGGTTTCAGTTCAGGATGAAGCTTCCAACAATGATCTTCATCATGACTAGTCTTCGAACAGTTCTTGCAAAACAACTTTCCTTTCTCTTTTCTTGAATTTGAAACTCTTTTCTTTCCTTTGTTTTTAAAATTACTATCCTCATCAAAAGTATTCTTTCCTCTAGCTTCTAAATGTGTAGCCTGCACACAGACTTCATCTAAGCTGGTAGGATTGAACAATAGAATAGTATGTTGCAGATAATTGTGCAAACCTCCTATGTATTTCAACAAGGTGTCTTGACTTTGTAAGTCTACTCCAAGTAGAAGTGCTCTTCTTCTAAACTCTTGGGTATAATCTTGCATATTTTGACCCTTAAGTTGCCTAAAATTTTTCCAATTCATGATTGCTGGAATATGACAAGAGATAAAATCGTTTACAAAGTAGTAGATAAACCCGTGACCATGCGAGTTATTCTACTCATGCTTTTAATCTCCTCTAGTCTGGCTCTACCAAACCAAAGCTACTCCATCCATTCTCAAAGAGGATAATTGGATTTTTGTGTCATCATCATGCAAATTCTGAATTCTTAGATAGACTTCCAGCTGTCTAATCCACTTATCCAATTTTTCTACATTCACATCACCATTAAACATCAGCAACTCAAACTTCACATCAAGCTTTAACAAAGGATTTCTAAGAGAATTTTTGATTTGTGGACTGACAATGAAGTTGAAGAGATGATGTGGAGGAAGAGATGACGATGGAGATGAAGGACTACCATTTCCTCCATTCCCTTCTTTAGACTCATCTTGTCTTTCTTCCCTCCTCAAGAACCTCTTCTCTTTGTCCCTGGGAATTTTCCAAAGAATCCTATCATTTCTCTCCCGTATAGGATCCTGAATCCATCTCGGGCCCAAGTCCAAGCTGTTTTCTAAAGACTCCTTTCTTCCTTGGGATCCATTTCCCATGTACTTTCCTCCTGATGATACTGGAGGGCCGATTCTAAGGCTATTGAGGATGAAATGGAAGGTGGATATAATGGCACTCTAGCCCTCCTTGGTTGAGGATTAAACTGTTCTCTAACCAATTGACCTTCCCCTCTTTTCAATTTTAGCCTAGTGAGCATCAAATTTTGTAGAATAATACAATTTACTTGCACAAATTTCACAAACTCTTAAGAAAAACCTTGAGCTCTGATACCAACCTGATCTGAAATCGTGAGAACAAAGAATTTCAAAATTCATTTATCTTCAGAATCCAATCTTCAACGTTATATCATTCTTTGGGTACTGTAAGAACCTTTGTGTACTAATCCATGTGATGAAAAATGTACTAGTTTACTTGTTGAAGACAAGAAGATGGTATTTCGAGGAATAATTCAATGAGGATTTTTCATGCTTCTACAGAGATGAATAACTCATCAGATGAAGAATTCACAAGTGCAGAATTTAACACCTTTCTTGAACATAAATTCAATATTATTAAATCTTTGATTTCAAAATTGGATGATTTGCAGGAACAAGAGAAGGATGAAGAACCATTGCTTATCCTTTGGGCCAACTGTCAAAAGAAACACTACCTTGGAAAGTGTCCACTTAGTGATCTAAATAGTTTGTGAAATTTGCGAGGATGGTCATGCAACTGAATATTTCCCATCACTGCCACGATTATGAAAGGTACTCAGGGAATCAAGTAAGGAATCTAATAAACCACCAGGTATAACTCAAAACCTAACACTATTTGATACTTCGAGTAATGCTTATTTTCCTAAGCAGGTTCCTCAACATGTTTATAATCCTGCAGTTCCATGGCAAACTTTTAATCCTCCCCCAATTGAATATCCTACTTTGTGGCTGCAGTGGCCCTTTCCTCCCTCATGCTCAAGCCAAATATCTCTATGGCCTCAAGAGTCATTTCTATCCTTCTCTCGAGGGAAATATCCCATGAAAATTTAATCATATGAGCACAAAAAAAAACCACAATTTCTTTCCAAAGCACCATTAAGATATCCTCCTCCATGGCCCCAGTCGTATGTGTAACCATCTCTAGTCCTAATCAAAACCCTAGTTCGTACCCTAACCCTAGTTCATACCCTAGTCCATACCCTAGTTCAAACCCTAATCCATACCCTAGTCCTAACCCTAATCCACACCCTAGACCTAACCCTAATTATAATTTAAAACCTAGACCTAACCCTAGTCCAAAGCCTTATCCCAATCCAAATCTAAACCTTAGTCCAAGCATTTACCAAAACCCTAGCCCAAACCACATCCTAAACCCTAATCTAAACCATCAAGTTGCACAATAGTTTGCACCACCTATTATTTCTGTTGATTCCCCTATTGAACAAAATGCTACATATTGCATGTTGGAAAAGGGGATGAGTTTGGAAACTTCCCCCTTTACTGCAGAAAATTCACCCCAGGAAGGTGTAATTCAAAGACCACCAGAGGATAAATCTTTCATTGGAACTTATTCTAAAAATGTTGTTGAAACTCAAAACCCTAGAATATATCTCAACCATTCTTCTCACCTGAAGATCAACATTTGAGCCCTCAACTTGAGGGATCATTCTTTTTCTACCTGCATTCTTTGTGCTCCCAGAAGAGCGACTATCAACCTATGTTAGTATGAATCTAATTCACGTAAAAAGGCAGTTCATTAGTCACAAGATAACAAACAAAATTTCCTAACAGCTAGTAATGTCTATTAATATTCGTGATTCATAGTTAGGTGATCAAGATAGCCGCGAAAAATCTAGATCTATGTATTAGAAGACATTAAGCAGTAGAAAAAACAATATTTACTCCATGCATCCAATAGACAAGACAAGAATATATCGAATGAAATTTGTATTAATGGCACCTGGGGGGAAAGCACAAGAGGGTGTTCCCTGTTCTCCTCAATGGGATGGGTTCTTGTAAGTCCTCAGCACTTTATATCTAGAATTCCTCTCTTTTGATGGTGTAGAAAACCCAGACAAAAATATTAGCAAAATATGACTATGATGGTGGATCAATAGCCAGACCAAAAGTATAGATCCAAAGTGATCTTTAGGCAGAAAAGGGTAGTGAATGAATGGAAAAACCCTTCTATTTATAACAAAATATTGAGTTAGTCTAGATATTGGTGCATAATTAAAATATTATTAACCAAATCAAGATCCAACTTTTATGGAATATTTTATTATATTTGTTTGAGGGAAAAGGAATTTGACTTGGGTCAAATCCCTTTATTTGTAAATAATAAATAAATAAATGATTTATTTATCATTTTAAGGATGTGGTTGAGTAATAATCAAATAAATAATGATTTATTTAATTATTTAAGGGTGATTTAGTCATATTCAACAAAGAATAGTATTTAAATAAGGTTTAAATAATTATTCTTAGGAAATAATAAGATAAATAATGATTTATCTAATTAATTTCCCTGTTTTGGGTTAAATATAACTAGAATATTAATTAAACTGCTGTTTAACTAATTATTCCTTGAGAAAAATCAAACAAATGTATATTTATTTAATATTTCCTCATGGGGTTTCTTGTTTAGACAATAAACAACTTAATAAAGGTGGTTTACTAAGTTATTTTTCATAGTGAATGCAATTTTACTTAGGGTAAAATTGGTCTTACATGGTGTACTTGGGTCCATCTAATAACAATAGGTTAGATGACCAAAAAATGGTGTAACAAATTGCCCCCCAGCGTGCGAGCATTAGGAGCTAATCGTATGATCGAAGTATGTTGTAAGAACTCAATCACTAGACATCATGTAGTCAAAGAGAGAGAAGTATATGTAGACCAAAGTACAAAGAACTAGACTAGAGAGGGTTTGTGACTTTATGTGTGCAACAAGTTCTTTGATGCATGTAGCAATTTGTGCTAGAGGCGGCAGGGAGGCATACCTATGCCCGCCAAGGCAAAGTACAAACAAGAAGGCATCTTGAAAACCAGGGGACTGGCCAATATCGTACATGCTGGCATAAACATGAGCCATATAAACAACACGATAATGAATCCCACATACATATTGTGCCTGGGATAACATCCAGGACTTATACAATGATATCTGAGTATATGAGATATAAATGCAACCCAGATTCCCCTGAAAACAGGAAAGGGCTCTGAAAATCTGACTGATACATGCAAACAAAAAGGCATTGCAAGCTACTGAGTACAATGAGACTATCAAATGTGAAGGAGTCGCATCAAGGCCTATGGCAATGAAGAGGTCATCCTAGTGTGGGCGGCTACCAGAGGGCCACCTCTCATGAGGGTCGGTGACTTCACACACTCGAATCACCGACACGTATTGGCCGGACACCGAATCCATCGGTGATACGGATTCTGACCAAGGCCAAAGGAGTCAAGTTAAGAAAAAATCAAGTCAAAGGGTAGTAAGGAGTCCCTTTGCCTGATCCGAGGCACCGAACAAGAGTGAAAGTTGGAACCAAGGTATACCGCCCTCTAGACCTGTCTTCTTTAATGAATGAGCTGATGTCGACAGAAGGAGGTCCGCCATAGGTGAGGTAATAAAGGATCCTCAACTAAGGCACGAGAGAAAATAGTAGAGCGATTGACAGACCGACACCAATGATGATGATGAAATGGGGGGTACTGAGTAGCAACGGATGACTTCTCTTGTTAGAGCATAAATGGCATGGATGACCTGGCAACAACTGACACAATATCATGAGGGATAGGGGACAGTGGGACTAAAGGCCATAGTGTGCGACATGAGAGAGGGACCAAGCAATGAAGGATGGAGGACTATAGCGGGATGCAAAAGGACTCGGGATAGACTCCATGAATGCAATGATGACTCAACTCGGATGCTCTAAACAAGGGTGACTCCACACAGAAAAGGTCTAATGAGGACCATACAAACATGAGTACAAGATGGTAACTCATGACGAAAGTCAACATGAGCGTGGAACAGTATGGAGGCAAATTGGTGCCCCTAGTATGAGTGTTGCAAGTGAAGAAATTCCATTTTGAGGAGGGGTTAAGTGACGCTTCATGGAAAAAATGTGTCCTGGTGGAGTATTAAGTCGCTAAAAACTAACAGATACCCATTTGAGGACTTGGTGAGATCTTTCCAATGGTATAGACAGTTCGTCAAACTGAGTTACGGTTTGGCCGCAACAGGCGAAAGAAAAATCAGGGGTTTTCTTTTAATAAGGCATTTTCCTTCCAAATTCTCTCATTTTTAGGTGGAGCTATGGTGAATGTAGTGAGGAGAGAAGGCCCTAAATCTTGCAACAATTGTAGTGAATAAACCGACTGTTGGAATTTGAGATCTATCAGTTGTACGTAAGAGGCCTAATCTTACTCTTTCATTTTAGTGGATTGAAAGTTCAGTTTAGGTACCCAGAGCTCATGAACAGGCCAAGTCTCACTTTTTGGGGTCTGTTCTGCAACCTAGGTAGCAGGTTCTAGGCAGAAAAATGCGACCTGTCCCAGCAAATGACTTGAACAGTGCGACCTATCAGAAAAAGGGGTTTTCAGTGTTGTTTTTGGCTGAGATTTGGGATTTTTATGGTTGAGGGGCATAGGTGCCCCCAAGCATGTTTTGGACATGCCAAAATGTTTTTAGAAAAAGGGAAATCTAAACACAGTTTAATGATGTGGTGCACCATTTGTTTTCAGTATGGTTGCGTAGTTTTAGAAAGGAAATAGATGATTACCAATCTCTTTGGACACTGCATATATGAATCAAATGGAATTTAAGTTTCTAGGTTGGCACACATGGTGCTAATATCCCAAAGATAGTATTTGGGATAATGAACTAATGTTCTCCCAGAAAACCTATAGGTTGGTCAACGACAATGTTTTACTGGTTTATTTATGCAATGTCCAGGAATGATGAGGGGTATCATCCCTAGAGTGATCTGAAGTGATATGAGACTCTAGAGGTTCTTCTAAATGTGGAAGAATAATGGTACTAGAGTCGACACGACTAGATACACTAGGAGAGTTGTGGAGAATTTCTTCTCCTAGTCTCTCAAATATGGGTGCCCCCTTACCCAAACATTGGGTGTCAATGTAATGGCCACAAGGTGTATGTGGTTCAAATGCATGGGTTCGATGTAAGGGGGGAAAGATAAAGTCAGGGGTGGTGACTACTTCCATAATATCGTCATCGTAATAGCAGATAGGGTGACTAGTGGAAGAAAGACCACCTGACGCGGCGAAGCTACCTGACTCATCATCGTGAGAAGAGAGGTTCACATGCGCATCATCACAAGTGGTGACAGAAGAGTAAGCAGATAAAGGATCTACCGATGTTGAGCCTAGGGTGATCGCTGATGGGAGGTCAGGTGAAACATTAGGGGAAGTCTCCAAGGGGACTTCCACTGAGGGTCTCATGGATGATGATAGGTAGCAAATGGTGGACAAAGGCTCCGTCATCTCGACATTAGGAGGGGGAATGTCAATGGGAGAATTCGTATCCTTTGGTTTTGCCGAAGCAAATCACGCAAATAAGGGAGCAGTGGACTCATTGCGCTTGGCCTCAAATTGGCGAACTGCTTCCAAAGAGAAGCGATACTCTCCAAGGCGGGGACAGAGGTGGGTATAATGGCCACACAAAGCACAGGGGTGGTTGGTGTGAATAGTATTTGGGCGCCTGGCTGCAGTCGAGGAAGGGACAGAGGTTTCCGGGACTGTAGACTTAGGGGACGCGACATTAACCATGGGCTTGAGATGAGGCAACTCTGGACAAGTATGGGTGGCATGACCGACAACATCACACAAAGAACAATGGATGGTATGCTTTGGAGGCCGAGGAGGGGCAGGGTTTGTCGGGGCAGCCTTGTCTTTTGATGCCTTCTTGCGAGATTTTCCCTTCTTACCCGAAGGGGTCGCAACAGGAGGTGGTTCCTGTTGAGGTGGTTGAGGCATTGTTGCAGCAAGAGAAGTCGTGGGGACCGGTTGAATCGAGGTTAAAGCAAGATAAGGTTGGGGTTGACTAGGCGGGGTAGCGGCTGGAGTATCAAGGTACTAGACGGGAATCCCAAGGGTCAAGTTAGGAAGAGAGAGGGTGGCCATGACAGGTACCGTGTACACTCTTGGGGGAGGAGCTAGGAACGATATCTGACCAGAGGGGTAATGGCGAGGCAGGACGACTCCTAAATGGTTAAGGCCGGGCGGAACCGTTCTAGGAGGGTAAAGAGGCTCATGGATACCAGCTGAAGGGCCAGGAGGAGGAGGTCCATAAGGCTGAATGGAAGGGCTAGGAGTAGGTTGCGGGGGGCGAGGAGACTGTTGACTAGCCGAGGCGGGCCACTTGAGGGCAGTCTGAGACGATTGCATCATGAAAACATTCGATGAGATGGGATCAGAGACGCGGGGGGGGAAGACCAGGGAATGTCCCAAGCAATGAGGAATCTTTGTAGACTCCGGGTGAGATACTGGTCAAAGGATCGACGGTTTGCTTATTGGCCACCAAAGAGATGGTGGACTCAGAGGAGGCCTGAGACTTTGGTTCGTAATATGTCAATTGGTCAATGGTGACTATCTTTCCATTATGAGGGAAGAAAATCTTACGGTGAACCACAGATGGGACAGCAGACATCGCATAGGTGTAGCTACGACCCAATAGAATGTTGTAATATAAGGGGGCATCAATGACTTCTATGTCAACACAAACAATCTTGCCCGCAAGAGTAATAGGAAAATTGCACAATAAGCCAATGGGCTGGGAGGCGTGGCCATCCCACGCTCGGAGAGTAATCATGGAAGGAGCCAACTCCAGTGATCCGAGTTGCTTCCAAACCGAAGCGGACATCACACAGGTGGATGCCCCATCATCAATAATGCACCAGGAAACGTTGGCATTCCAGATATTGACTGGAATTTGGAAGGCGATGGAAGCAGGGAGATGAGGATGTTCTGACCGGTCAACATCAAAGACAATCAATCGAGCGTCGGAAGGTTCTACAGTGCCCATGGTAGATAGTAGAGCTTTTCGTTGTGAAGGGTACGATTAGAGGAGTTCCAACGTTGAAATGGTAGCAAGAGATGGCACCAAATCCTCTACTATGTTATACAAATGGGAAGCTTTGCCAGAAGTAGCATTTCGACGTAGTGGTCCTTTAGGGATCTTGGTATGAACCTTCGCCTTAGGCTGAGGGATCTACAAGGGACCATTAGGTGTCGAAAGAGGCTTTGTAGAGACCGAAGGAGGCGACTCGGGGATAGACGTAGCAGGAGGCCTGTTGTACTGACGGGACCGAGTCTGAAGATTGATGTCTATGGTTAGAGGTTGGGCAGAGTTCATCATGAGAACCTGGTAATCGAAGGTACCAGATGGAAGAGGTTGAGTGGCCACCTGTCCTTCATGTGGTTGGATAGCCACAAATCCCTATTGTGCATCCACCTGCTCCTGAGGGGGCAGTGGCTGCTGTTGCGGGGGTTGAGAAGGCAAGGGAGGCAAAGGTGCTAATGCTGGAGGAGCTGGAGCACCAAGCTGCGGATACAGATAATAAAGAGATTGGGTAACAGTGTGGAAAACAAGAGGTTGGGCCAAAAGAGGAGGCATGATGTATCCTGGATACGTGCTACCGGGAGGGGGAAAAGTGTAGGAGGTACTCCCCCCCCCCCCCAAGGAAAAGCATAGCCCATGGGAGGTTGAGCATATGGATGAGAGAGAGCTCCAACAATACCGTCGGCAGCATGAGGTGCCCTCGGTGTGTTGGCACCACCGAGTCTGGGAAGATCAGGTAGAACGGTATAAACATAACCCAACTGAGCGTAGATCAGGTCATATTTTAACACCATTTGGAGGGTGGCTTCTTCGGTTTGGGGAAAATGCGATGCGACATCTTTCTTGATAGGAGGAAAGATAGATCTAAGGAACCAGTCCATGTAGACATGATCTTCGAAGGTAGGGGATTGACATAGGCTCTTTCTTCTCCGCCATTCCTGGACATGATCGGATAGGCGGGTCGCAAATGATTGACGGAAATAAGTCAAAAGTTCGATACCAGTGTCATAACGAAGGGGAAGCTGGAAATAAGACAAAAAGGCCTGGGCAAGAGTCGCAAAGGTGGTATGGGAGGAGGAGGCTTGATCAACATACCAATTAGAAGTTTCACCAGTAAGCATTCGTTGGAACAACCGAAGACGGATAAAGTCATCGGTAATGGAAAAAGATGAACACCACATGTGGAAAGATCGAACATGATTTGAAGGATCTTCTCCAATAAGACCTTCAAACTTTGGGATGTCGTAAGGGAGCTTTGTCAACATAGTAGGCCAACTAGCGTCATGGTGTATAGGGTTGTTTATCAACTGGTCAAAGTCGGGGAGGCTAAGGCCTGCCATGAAGGGGAGTAAGGGCACAACCGAGGTAGTGTCTGTTGCGGTCCCACTAGTGGTATTCCCAGCCTGAGGGCCGGGGTTACCACCAGCATTAGGTCCTGCACTAGACATGGTGAAGGTGTCAGGGGGAGAACCGAAGGTGGAACGAGAAGGAGAACCCAAAGGACCAAAAGAAGATTCGATGTGTGGACTCGGTGTAGGACTAACTCGAATCCTACGCGGAGGAGTAAGTCTTCCTATCAGAAACTGAGGATGAAGGCCAAGAAGTCTCCGGGATAAACGCCTTGGTGGTGCAATGGTGACGACACAAACATGACACAAAGGAAAAAGAGACTGACAAGGGCAGGGAGGTGCAAGATCAACTGATTACAATGTCGAAACAAGGGCAAAGAGGTGCATGATCAATTGATTTCAATGTATTAGAGTCTTTGCTTGGCGGTGTTAACCAAGTCCTTTTTCGCTTAGGGTGTGTGCGCAAAAGTTTGTAAATTTTAATTTTAAACCCAAATGCTTGTAGAGAAAAAAGAAAAAGTGCTATGTATAGCTGTAAATAAACCTGCAAATGACAGTATATAGGCCTGCAAAAACATAAAATAAAAGGCTAATAATGCAATAATATAAACCCAAGGAGGCGGGTCTCTCAAAAATTAGTCTATAGATGAGTAAAAAACTAATCAAAACACACTAAAAAAGCTAATAGATCTAAGGTCAAGAGGGACAGGGATCTAAAAGTCAAAATCTGCTGGAAAGTGGTGCAGGAAACAACAACAAATCAGAGGAAAAATTGTTGTAAAATCGGTGGCGAAAGGTTATCTCTTGAAGGGAAGTGGAGTGAACCCTACAGGAAAACCCAAACAAAGCTACATGAGGTGATTTGGATGGATAACAAGCCAATCTAAAGCGGATCTGAAGGTGAGGTATCAGATCTAAAAAAATGCCTGAAGACTCTGAAATTTCAAACAACCTGCAACAACAAAAACTCTTCCACAAATAGTGGAGGGTACTCAAGCCCTAGGGGGCTAGGTTCCCACTTAGTTGAGCGAAACAGAACAAGTACAGGTCCAAAACGAGCGGAGACGGAGGTTAGACAACCCTAAACAAAGGTTCAAACAAACCCAGAAAACTTTCAGAAAAATCCATGCAAAAATTCCAAGTCACAGTTTTTGACCTGTTTTCAGTAGAGGTCACAGTTTTTGGGCTGTAAAGTGCGCCTTGAAGGTCCAGGTCGTAGGTTTTGGGCCAAAAAGTGCGACCTACACTTCCGGCACTCTAGGCAGAAGGTTTCAGAAAAAGTTGTCGTCTCAGCTGCGGCTGATGTTTGTCACCTGCGCAATAGGTCCAAAAACACACGGAAGTCATAATTTTTATCGTTTTAGGGTTTTATAGGTTAAAAACAACATCAAGAAAAGAAAAAACAAGGGGATGAAGAGAAATCCTAGGGTTTGAAGTAGCTGCATATGCAAGGATCATAAAACGACAGCAGTTGTAATCATAAACCTGTGTGGACTCGCCAGTTGTTAGTATGAATCTTAATTCCAAGCGTACGAAAAAATACCACTTTAGCTGCGCATAACAAACAACCCTAACAACAGAAATGGCTACTGATATCTTCAGATCTGCAGTTAGGTGATCAAGATAAATGCTGCAAAAATCTAGTTAGAAGACATTAAACAGTAGAACAAACAAGATTTACTCCATGCATCCAATATACAAGACAAGAATATATCAAATGAATTTTGTATTAATGGCACCTAGGAGGAAAACACAAGAGGGTGTTCCCTGTTCTCCTCAATGGAATGGGTTCTTGTAAGTCCCCATCACTTCAGATCTAGAATTCCTCTCTCTTGATGGTGTAGAAAACCCATACAAAAATAGTAGCAAAATATGACTAAGATGGTGGATCAATAGTCAGACCAAAAGTTTAGATCCAAAGTGATCTTTAGGCAACAAAAGGTGGTAAATGAATGGTAAAACCCTTCTATTTATAACAAAATATTGAGTTAGTCTAGATATTGGTGCATAACTAAAATATTATTAACCAAATCAAGATCCAACTTTTATGGAATATTTTATTATATTTGTTGGAGGGAAAATGAATTTGACTTGGGTCAAATCCCTTTATTTGTAAATAATAAATAAATAAATGATTTATTTATCATTTTAAGGATGTGGTTGAGTAATAATCAAATAAATAATGATTTATTTAATTATTTAAGGGTGAATTAGTCATATTTAACAAAGAATATTATTTAAATAAAGTTTAAATAATCATTCTTAGAAAATAATAAGATAAATAATGATTTATCTAATTAATTTCCTTGTTTGGGGTTAAATATAACCAGGAATATTAATTAAACTGTTGTTTAACTAATTATTCCTTGAGGAAAAAAAAATGTATATTTATTTAATATTTCCTTATGGGGTTTTCTGTTTAGCCCATAAACAATTTAATAAAGGTGGTTTACTTAGTTATTTTCATAGTGAAAGCAATTTTACTTAGGGTAAAATTGGTCTTACATGGTGTACTTGGTTCCATCTAATAACAATAGGTTAGATGACCAAAAAATGGTGTAACACTGTGGAAAATTTGCATCAGTTGGAAAATCATAAATATGTGGATTCCATTGAATCCTAGTTTCGAGCAGTTATCAAGCCATCTTATTTCCTCGGCATTCGGAAACTATTGGTACCATATGAATTGAATCAACTGGTTTATCATGCTTTCATATGTCTTGAAGTCTATTCTTTAAAACTAAGTGTGAGTATAATTAACATTTTGTTATGCACATGGTTTCATTGGAAATACTCTTATACTTAAAATGGATTCTTTCGCCTTTTAGGGTAAAGTAGGGTAGGAGCATAAATGAATAAAGCTGTTATAATGCTATTAGGATTTTGATTTTCCAAGTGTAGAGTCTAAAACTGCTTTGGATACACATTGGTTGTTCACACACACATCTATGACGCATCTTGTTGAGTACGATTCCCTCTAATACGTCATGATTTGCAAAAGTAACTAGGATTAATCACTTTAATAAGTTATATAAGATATATATTTTCAGTTTCCCTTAGAAGGTACTATTGGAAAACCCCTTGTGGTGGACCACTCTTGTAAAAATCATAATGATTTATTCATAAGAACACTAGCATTCTTAACTCAAAGAATATTTCAGTCATTGTCTGGGATATCTTTAATAAGTCTTTAGGGTAGAGGAATTAGCCAACAATGATTAGTCATTAGAAACTTTTCATGCCATCCTGTACTCTTAAGGAGCAGATCTGTCTCCCCACTTATTAAATAACCTTTAAGTTTAATCATAATTAGAGTTTACAAAGATTTAGGGAAGGATAGGAGGTCTTGTGATGAGCCGACCTACCACGATCATGAGACCTAGCATGCATGACATTACTGCTATTGGTCACCAAGCCAGAGTAATGGCTTTCAGCCAAAACGCTGGAAGACAGGAGGTCTCATCACGAGCCGACCTATTCATCCATGTTACCTCTTGTGAGTGGCACTACCATCAACTACTTACCAAGCCAGGACAGTGGCCTTCATCTAAAGAGTTAAATAAGCTAACTCTGAATATGTATCTAGTAAGTGGGACACAAACATTTTGCAGGGTTAAATACATCCCTGCTGAGGTTATGCACACATGCGGGCAGTAGGGCCATGTCTTTGGTATTAAAGTTAATTGCATACTATGTTTTGCTTGGTTATCCTTCTCTTTCCCTAAAAATCATCCTTTTTCTTGAACAATGGTTTTAAGACGATTTGAACAAGATGCTTTGAGTTCTATCTTTCAAAAATCATGAATCTTTAATGAAATGGTACCCTTAGTGGAGGTAATTCTTTGTACTGATTAAGAAGAAATTCAAGTTTTCATGTTGATGACAATGAAATTTAGAGTATTCAATAAAGAGGTTGCTCATTGGTCTAGGAAGTATCATATTACTTGATCCTTATTTTCCTTTTCTAGTATCATAATATTAATGGTATTTGAACTGATGAAATACTCAATGATGACTACTCACAAGGTGCTAGTTGCAATCAATGTGTATTGATTGTAGTTACCTCTAAATATGTGCTGCATAACCTGGGTATAAGATTATTATAGGAGGTGTAGGAATATTGTGTTAGTGTTTTTGAAATTGCACCTCTTCATTGAAATTTGATTCTTATCATAAGACTTTGGGCATAAACAAAATATGGAATTCATTTGGGACAAGGTAACAGGCATGTGCAACACTCTTTTCTCCATAATGTCTACCCGATCTTGTTTTATTATGTCACATGGTTTTAGCTGGTAACGTAATAGTAATACTGATGTTGCGAGCTAATGAATGCATTACAATATCAGGCATCTTCATTCTTACTTGCTAAAATATTTCCTGACATTTTCCGTGCCTTATTTCATAGTCTTATAGTTTTGGCTTGCACGAGGACGTGCAAGAAGTTCAACGTGGGGGGATGTTGAGCTGCCATTTTGTCCATTTTTTTACGATTTTTATCAGATAATTTTGTGCTCGTACCTAGTATTTTAATCCTTTTTATCTTATTAAGTTGATGATTAGAGGCATTTAGAAACATTAATTATTAAATTATAAATTCTTGTTATTAATTAATTTGAAGTGTGTTTTGTGTAAATTTCATTAATAAATGCCTTCTTGGTGGCAGGTGAATAAGTCTAGCACCAACAATGCTGGAATGCTTCTTGAATTGTATTAAAAACGGATTCATGCATGAAGCAGAACCATATTTGAGTGCAGATTTACATACTTCGATGTTTCCCTTCAGTAACGCTGCACATTACAAGGCTTGTCAAACCCTTCAATTAGCCATTCAGGAGATAATGTGGTCATGGGTTATGCAACAACTGCCATCATACAGATATGTGCTTTTGAAATCACAACTAGAAATAAGTGGATTTATTTCCAAAGTGCCATTCATGAACTATTGGCCTCACTTGCAACGCAATGAGCCACCTAATAAAACAAGGTGATGAGAGTACTGTTGAAGCTGTGCCGAATGTTGGCCCTACTATAAAGTCAACTGCTTTAGCATAGATGTAGGCTGGGATAGATGCCTTATCAGGAGAACTTTCCAAACTGCGTACAGGAATAGAATCATTAGGTTGCATGTAGGGACTATCCTCATTCAAGGCATTGTTGTGTAAGTTTTCCTTTCAACAGTACACCTCACAAGAAACGTTGTGTGTAATATTCCAAATTTGGAATTTTATACAACAATAAAAATACCCTAAGGTATTCTAAATTTGGAGAGTAGAAAGTAATCAACTCATATAATGTTTTTAAACACAGCCATCATTAAACAATCACATCACAAACTATGCCTTAATACAATGTCACCAAGTGGGAAAAGCAGCAGTTTTGGCCCAAAAATGTTATTTTATGAATATTGAGTTATAACAGTTAAAAATAATGGTTGTGACCCTTAGAATAGACAGTATAGGACATGCATGCAAAAGATTTTCACAAACAAATGCCTCTAGCCTAGTTAAATAGGCCTCCCATGCTCAAAACAACTTAAAATTGACAAAACCCAAGACTGCAAAATGTCGAAGTTGTTGCATAAGAGATTGTGCAGTCTAATAGAGGTTAAACTCAGAAAATAGAGAAAGAAAACAGATCTTCTTATTAGATTACTCAATGAGGCATAAAAACAGAGATCTAATCTCTTTTATACAGATCCAAGAAGACCCTGCAAGGGTTTCTTAACAAAAATGATATACATTAAAGAGTTGCTATAGATCTGTGGCTGAATCACATTGTGTAGTTGAATTTTTGCATAAAAATGGCTACACAAACAAAGAAATGGATGTAGATGCTTCCCCTAGCTTTCCCAAAGAAAGGCTGATCCTCCTCTTGGGAAACTAGCTCCTCAAAATGGGGTTTTGACCCCTCCCACTACACAACTTAAGAAATAACGTAGTTTTCTGAAGGGACTATGTTTTTGCTGAAAGTAAGTGCTTGGCCCAACACCAAGTAGTGGAAAATTCAGATCATAAGTGTCCTCTTAGATTTCTCAAACAAGATCTCCAAGAAAGAATAGGGAATCCCAACCCGGGAAAACCCTTACACTAAGTAGTGCAACAACTTAGCTAAACAACCAAGCATGCAGGAAGTCTAGGCAGACCACATAAAAATATAATCTCTAATATGTCCATATGCTTTCCATCTCCTTCATTATATAATTGATGAGCTTCCTCACCAAGGGTCCCACCCACTATGAGGTTGCTTCCATGCAAAGGTTCTTCCACTAAAACTGCGTTGTCCATCAAGGTGGTTCAATGTATCTAGACATCTTTGTTGACTTAGTCAACCTTGACTGAATCTTCATGCCTTGTCCCTTTTCACACTCAAGGTGCCTTCATTTTGACTAGCTGGATTGATCTCTATTCACACTGAGCTGGCTTTATTTAGGATCCCCTTCTTTGAGAATAAATCATGTTGACTTGGTCAAACTTGACCTTGTCCACATAGTCTAGACTTTGTTCACACATGTGGATGCTTGATCTGGTTATTTCATGATCCGTTTTCACATTAGGAGGGATTTTTATTCATAGTTGAGCAATTTATGAGCCTCCTTGCCCATTTATTCATCAATCTAATTTTTAAGAGAAAAATTAATATTCCCATTAGCTGAAGCTAATTTAGGAATATTACATTGTGCTCTGTGTCATTGCTATGTATGTGACAAGCCTGCTCCATGTTTAACTTGGGGCCAAGGAAATTCCATGAGCGATCACTGCCATGCCTCAGACAAAGAAGATAAATGGAGGAAATTAAGACATTCCTACAAGCTGAACAAAACACATATGATATCACCATGCATTGTTGATGATGTCATACCTCAATTATCTAGTGGGAGATCTACATTTGCGTTTAGTGGAAGTAATCAAGAGGGTGTAGATGCAGTTACATATATTCCCTCAAACATTTTCCAGAATGCAACAAGTAAATTCATGCCTTCTTCATTGACAAACCCTGTCTTTTCACGAGGGCCTTTTTCTTCTGCTGCTCTATCCAGTCATTTGACTGGCCAGAATAGAAACATTCTTGCAAACTCCATGAGTTCCATAGGTCTAGCTGGTAGAAGTAATAGAATTTGTAGCAAAGAAGTCACATCTTCTTTGTCACTTAGTAGCCATGGTTGTGTGCATCAATTCAGGTCTTGCTCACCCACGGAACATACGAATAGTCACTTTCATAATGGAAGAACTGGCCATAGTAGCAGCATGCATGCAAGTTGCACGAGTCCTGGATTTTCTACAAGCAATCAAAACCCTCGCCCTGAGACAGGACCTGCATCTATATATGGTTTGTATGGTTGCATGCCTAACCATTTTTGAGAATCAATCAGAGTGGAAGCATACATATTAACTCTACGTGTACCACAATTCAGCCTGGCAGATACAATCAAGTGGGTAGAAAGGAAATTGCATATGCTTCACTAGACATTAACCTTGATGCTGCAGTTCAATCTGGGTCTGTCTCATCTACAAACAATCTAAACCCTATTGTTGAGACAAGCCACCAATCTACTTTGGTTTATATTGTTATTTGCCTAGCCATAATGCAAAGATTGGCCAGAGTGGAAACATGCATGGCATCTCCACGAGTTCCACTTGTCAGGCAGGTAGCAGTAAACAAGTTGGCTCCATCACATCTATTCCAATGGACATCAGCCAAGGTTTTGCACATCAAATCAAACCACCTCCAACACAACCTACAAATCAATTTAGGCAATCTTTAGTTACAGACAATCTGCAACCAAACTCTCTATCTTAGACATAATCCGCCTTTACTCTCGTTTTGTCTTCTCATCTGCATAGGAATATTGATATTAGCTCCACGATGTTCAATGCCCAGCATTGAAAGGGTTAGCACCTCATCATGTTGTGTGTTAAGGCACCAATTCCAGCTGTGCGATGCCCCAGCCAGCTGTTCGATACCTCTGCCAGCAGTGTGTGAGGATCAAAGTCTTCCAAAAGCCAGTTCACACCATCTCAGACCTAAATTGGAAATCAAATCTCGTTGTTTTTATTATATTAACCAGAATTCTAAAATTATATATCCTATGCAACAATCGACCCATTTAATTAAGAGCAGTGTTGCCGCTATAAAAGGGAGAAGTTGCGCACTGGTAGGGAGTGTAATAAAGAGAGGAACTGTTGTGTAAAAACTATAATAGTTTGGCCTGTGATTTGTAAAATTGATTTCCAGAGGATGTTTTAAATATATACGATCACCTTCAAGTCGTGAGCATAAGCATTTGTGCCCGGTGAACAGCGAATTCGGTCTTTGATGTTTTAAAGATTTCCTCCATTGTAGTAATTCGGCTTACTCAAGGCGTGGGAGGGCCCACCACCTCTGGAGCTAAGCTTGATCAATAACATAAGATAATTAGATGTGCGTGATTTTAAAGTTTCATGTTTCTATGTGAATTTGTGGTAGGTAATGGTCCATTTCAAGCGTTTTGGTCATCATTGTATTGTGCAAATAAATGGACTAAAAATTTATTGCAAACTCAAATCCATTACACAATCTGTGCTTGAGTTGTAATATAGAGTTATACTTTATTCCTCTTGTTAAAATCGAATGTAATGGTAGCATTCATGATATAGGAACACAACGATTTTTGAGTTTGATCGGAGTTAAAACATATTTTAATGCTTTGAATTTGAATATGTTAACACTTCCCATTTAAAATATTAATTCAAGGTTTGCATTACCTAATTTCTTTGAATGTTTGCAAGATTTAACGATCATTTGATTTGTTTATGCATCCCGGGACTTCGCTTAGTAATTAGATTTCTTTTAATTAGAATTTCTCTTATTTTTCATATTATAATCATTTATTTATAAAGAGCAAGTATGAGTGTGGATTTGTTTGTGGAGGTAGAGATAGCAAGTCTAACGCAGCATGATTTAGTTTTCATTATTGATTTACATGATTTTGAAGAGTAAGCTTGTTTTTGAATAATTTATTTTATCTAGATTAAAATCTTTGAATTAAAGGTTTCTCATAGATTATTTGCAATGTGATTTTTAATAGGATCTTTTAGGTGTTATTTTACATGAAGTGAAGTAATTTTCTTCCGGCAATAGTTAGAATTTTCCCTTGTTAGTTTGAATCTTGAAGTTGTTATCAAGAGTAGTTCTAGTTAGTTTAAGGTGTGAGTTATCATTAGAATAATGTGTGTCCTTTTGGTTCTCTCAAGTTTATTTTCAAGTGTTAGTTTCAAGTTAATGAGAGGAACAAATAGATTAGGGTTTTCAAGATATCATAGGAGATTTAAAAAGTAGAATTCAAGTGCGAGAATGTTATATGATTGAGGATTGCTTTGTATTTCATTATAGTTTAATTGCAGTATGGAGTTGCAGTGAATGCTGAATATAGTTTAAAGTACAAATTCTTTTTAAGTACAGAACCAATTGACTAAATAGGAATCTTAAATTACTTTTAGAAATTGAATGTGATCATTGATTTTGCCTCGTCAACCAGTGAGATTTATTTCTATTTCAGAAAATTGAATTTAACATTCAGGATTGCAGGAAGCATGAATATGATGGCTTGGTAAAATTGGTTAAGTAGGTCCCCTTTTCAAGATTTTTTTATTTGCGAGCATATGTGTGTTTCATTCCAATACCTAGTTTATCATTACAAAGGAATATATATATATATATATATATATATATATATATATACTCTGACCATTAAGCTGGGCCAAGACGGAGTACAACTCGCGTTTACGACTCTCAGATTGACAATTAATATTGAGAGGTTTAATCCGACAATTAAAACCCTCAACATGTATCTGATAATCCATTTATTGTTGAGAGGGAGTATTGAAAATGCAATAAGAAAATCCAATTTTGACTTTTCCTTGGTCAAACTAAATTAAAATTAAAATTAAAATTTCAGCAGAATACTTGGAGGTAGTTAACTGAGGTGGCATGGCTTTTTTCACTCAATAAACTTAGTAAATTTGAGTTGGAGACACTTCATTTTAGTTCTACATGATTGATTGCTAATTTGTAGCAATATAAATTAATTAAGTTGAGTTATTGCCATTTAAACTAGTTCCAATTGTTGTAGAAACTAGTGGAGGGTTAAGTTGTGTAGTGTAACTTCAGTCACATTTAGAGGTCATCCAGTTAGTTGACCAATCAACCCAAAATAACTAATGCTTGAAAATTATTTGAGTTACCAAGTCGATATTGGAGTTCAAGGGCAGTGTACTATCAGTTGTAAACTAATCCAAGTTGTATAGGTGGTGCATGCAGTTAGAGAATTGACTTATTGTAATTGTGCAATTCCTTGGTGATAAATTCCTATAAAATAGGGGCAATTTCCCAAGGGAACAACACAAGGAATTAAGAGCTTAGAGGCTCAAAATTTTGGCTAAGTATTGGAAAGGTTCAGTCATTTAGGTAGAGGATATAAGATATAGGTGCAGGTTGAGCTCAAGGTTGAGCAGAGCATATCGTATTCATCAAGATTCTTTGATTAATTCAATACAAATTGTAAGGAGTTTTGAGTTGTTGCTTTCCCCTAGATAAATCTTTGTGCATGTGTGTTGAATCTTCATGCATGTTAATGATTTATTTATTTTTCTCGATCATGAATTTTCTTCTGCAGATCAATAAATTTCATGAGCAGTTTAGAATCTACACATTAATTTCTACATCATTCACATCATTTTTCATTTTGAACCATAACTAATGTAAGTAGCTAACATAAGGAACACATTCATCATATCTATCATCATCATAACATCAGTAGGAATCGTAC
>JAXQQM020085612.1:0-28847 GCA_034641835.2 Pinus albicaulis | reverse complement strand
TGGGGCTTAATTGTGAATTACGGATAAATCACGCTTCCCTAGATAGGTGCTAGTTTAGAACAACATATGAAAGATTATACGACTATTTCTCCTAACTCAGAATAGATACATAAAAAGGATTGGAGGCTTACTTGTTCAATCGCTTCCAAATGGCTCCTTCTATCACTTCTGTTGTAGCTTTAAATTCAAGCATTTTGTGAGCTAAATGCTTCCTGCAAGAAAGAACACTGAAACAGTAGGAGATGCAATAATATAGATATCTATTCAAGATAGTTAGCTAAATTTGTAAAGAATAAACCATACACATCAACTAAGATCTTACAATATGGAAAATCAAAGCCAATACAGATGCATATAGAGAAAAATAAGCAGTACTCTTTATTGATGATAGAAGAAGAGGTTATAACCTGGTGAATGATTTGAAGTGACCTTATAGCAATGTTCCCAAGCCTCATCACAGTAAAAATCTCTCCAGCAGTAGCTTCACAAATCTAGCTCTCAATTGAAAATTCTCCAGCATTTCTCTACTCAAATTCTTCCTCCTCAAGTACTTAGATCTGTGCTCAATTTATAGATGAATTGTAGGTTGTTTTGCAATCAATAACTTTCCAAAAATAGGCAAGACATGTTTCCAGTCATGTAGATGTCAAATGGACACTTGGATCCGAAGCTTGACACATGTAACTCTTCTAGAAGACACTGGCCAATTGGAGATTCCGGAACAATGAGAATTTCTCTCCCAATGTGACCAATGCACCTGTGAAAGTCAGGAAGTCCTTTGCAGAGCAACCTTGCATGGGGCTACCTGCATATGCAATGCACTTAGGCCCCTTATAGCCTGCGTTGGTGAGCTCTCATATGCTATATAATAAGCTTCAAACCATGGAAACCTTTGCTTGATGAAAGTCTTGCTTGATTTTTCTTGTTTCTTGTCTTAGGGAATGTAACAACTGAAATTATAGGGCATGATAGACCCTTGATCATTGGTCGTGGAGATGATGTCTAGTTAACCAGGTCATTTGGAATGGTGCCCAAATTGACCTATAACAATTGCCCCCTAAAGCATGAGATCCAAATAATAAGAACTTTTGATTGAGATGCTTTACACTGTGATGAGTATAAAAACGAAGTGGAGTAGTCACTTGCATCAATATTACAATACATTACATCATGATATATCCTCTTTTGATCATAATTGCTGAGGGTAGGCATTCCCATATTCAACACATAAAACAATCTAATAACATGTACATAATTCAGAAAGTCGTCTTCATTAGAATGTTGACTAGATGGAGACATGCCTACAGATATAGGCCCATGTTTGGATGACAATCTATATGTAAGGTCATCATACAGATGATGTGTACAAAAATCCTAAAATCACAACCTGGACGACTGAAACTAGATCCGAGGTCTTCTTATCTCATTCACTCAATCATTCAGGTACAAGTCTAGCCATGTGAATATATGATTTGTCATCAAACATGGAAAAAAATTGTTTTATTACCAGCCAATGATGTGAGCTGTTAACAAATGCGAGAGAACCACCATTAATTTCAATGGCCCTCAACGTACTGCAATACATTTCGTAAGGCGTGAATAGATTATTTGATGTCAAATGCCAAACAAAATCTTTTGGTCAAAGGTCCTAAAGTGAGGATCTTGTCAATGCGGTAACAAGCCTCATGGTAATCGAATCTAATGTTTCTAAGTGAAATTCCCCGATATTGATTTGCAAGTTTATTTAAAGTCATTTTATTGCAAACCGAGTTACCGATTTTGGAGACAAGGGTATGATCGATATAGCAATTTTCAAGGATGACGGTCAAAGAAAATGAGAGCTATTTAGCATTGGTGCAGAATGATGAGTTTTTAATCACCGATGACTTCTCTCAACATACTCAAACACCGTGGATGAGTTGGCAACATTGACCCAAAATCAAGTGAAGGTATGATGAATCATAGGTGGAATGACCCACAAGATGATTAACCAACCCAAACAAGCCATGGAAATGGAGGAAAGAAGTGTCATGTTCAAGAGCGACTTGCTACCAGAAGAAACTTTTCTCTACTTTTCCCAAATTTTCCCCATCATTTGTCGACCAAGCACTTCTTTATTTTTTAACAAGCTTGAGGAGGATAACATTTGCTTGATCTATAATTCAACCCTTCGGGCGAATAAAGTATCGCTATTTAATAATTTAACGAGTCTAGCGATGATAGAAACTCTATTCTTTCCATGATCGACAAGCCCGTCGCTATTTTATGTTTTAACGAGCTTAATGACAGTGATAGCCCGGTCCTTTTTCATATTTAGAGAGTCTGAAAAAGAGGACGAAAGAGAACTCCAAAAGTACCTTTTCGTAAATTTGTCTATCAAATCCGAAAAAGTGTAAAATAATATCTGAAATAACCTCTTTGGTCATGTTTAACCAAGGTATTCCTTTTTCGTAAATAATCTATCTCAGTCTGGAAAAGGGTTAAAGTTATACTGAGTAGATATCAATTCATTTACTTTAACGAGCTCAAAAATAAAAGTGCTCGTCAATATTTTCACATTATTGGAGTCTGAAAAGAGCCGAAAGAATACTCCAGGGGTTCCTTTTTCGCTCTTATCGAAGCTCGAAAAAGAGTTAAAAGTGCGCTTCAAATCATTTTTCATTTTTAACAAAGCTCGAAAAATAAGGAGAAAAATTATGCTTTGTGGTCAAGTTTTTCTTTGAAATAAATCTGCACGACTAATCTGTTCATCAGTTGTATTTCCTGTTCAGAACAACATCAAATGGATTAAAAATACCTGTTTCATGATAAAAACATAATAAAACTATAGTCACAACAATAAATTTAACTTGCAAACAATTAAATGACTATATAAAGTAGTTTCACTATTCATTTTTACCCATCCATAGTTACCATTTGCATTTTGGAGCTCTGAACTTGATTTTTCCCCCGAACTTCAGTCGTTGATTGCGGTCGTTTCTGTGGACGGTTTTCATCACCGTTTGATCTAGGTTAGTAACTTGAACCTCCTCTTCCCTTTAGTATTCATTTCATTTCTATTCCTTGCAAATTTTTAGGGTTTTAAGGCCCCTAGGGTAAATTCTGCCCAAATTGAGGGCAACACATCCCTGAATATCGAAACCTGCATTGCATAGCAGGTACAGTGAAGGGTACCTGCATATGCAACGCAGTGTCTCAACCCAGGGAGTGTGTTGGGCGCAGTTCAAGTTTTTGGTTTTCATGTTGTGCTCAAAATTTGCCTAGTTTTTTGCAATGAATGGTATCTAATGGATCTTATGGTTATATTTTAGGTTTCCATTGGATTATAATGACGATTATATGGAGGGAAAGAGAACATGAAGAACAAGATATGATTGCCTTGAATGATCCGGGTACTGTAAGAGCCTTAAGGGATTGCGGACTACTTAAGTACTTCAAATTGTCGGGAATGAGGCAACAAATAGAACTCTTGGAGTTCTTAGTTCGAGCATGGGATCTAGCGATAGAGGCATTTCACATAAAAAATCAAGTGTTACCCATAACAGTTGAGGATGTGTATTTTCTCACAGGTTTGTCGAGGAGAGGTTTTCCCATTTCTCTCACAGGGTCTACCGTTGGAGGAGAGACAGTGAGGGATTATGTTATGCAGTATTGCTATCTAGGGGCAGAACCTAGCAAAGATGGAAAAATAAACATCCGGGATGTCAGGGATTTTCCTTTGAGAACCATCCTTTTCACGATCGCTAAACTTGCTGGCACCGTTACACTACATGTAGCGAACATATCGTATATGCAGTATGCGCTAGAGTGCTTAGAGCCAACAGTCTTCAACTAGTCTGAAGCTATTCTATCTCAGATAAAGGAACAAATGAATAAAGCAAAGGGAGGAAGGAAGAAAAATTTCAGTTATGGTTCAATCCTTATATCCTTCACTTTGGAACAGATTCCACTGATGTAGCCACAACATGTAACATTGGATATATCTAGTCCTAGAGATCCTCGAATGCAGAGATGGGTAGAACTCATGGGTCGGCATGCAGGCCAATTGACCGTTGTATTCTCTACTGCATTCTTTGCCTGGTTCCAGCAATAGATTGTCGCCATTGATGAGTACGCATACGCAGGCATTGACTTCCGAGGAGATCCAGATCTAGTATTACCAAAAGGCTCTCAGTGGGGTGCAATAGGTGAGAATGATTTGACCATGTTTTTTGATTTTTCTAAGGTTTATACAATGTTTTTGTGTTTTGATTTCTTTCCAAGACTAAACTAAATGTTTGATGTAATGCAGATATCTGTCGTGTTCAACCAGTAGAGGAACCAGAGCGCGAAGTAGATGCGCCAGCAGAGAGGGCTGTCGGGAGAGCACTCCTTCAGGACCTTGATATGGCTGAGACTTTGGCTGAGCTCCAGCAGCACATAGAGGGGTTGACCTTCGGGATTCCAGATTGCTGGATCGAAGAGCTTCCCATGCGACTGCAGTGACACACAATTGGGGTTCCTAACCATTGGATGCGATTGCTCCATAGGATTGTTAGATCTATAGCATGTTACCATGAGCAACACTAGTTTACTTGTGACATTTTTGCATACATTTTGAGGTCAGATGACCAATGTGTCTTGGGAAATATTTTTGTAAAAAACCTATAACTATCTATCTATATGTTTTCAGAGTTTTTCCTATGTTTAATGTGCAATCCTATTCAATGTTGTGAATATTTTCTTTACCTATGTCACAAATGTTTGTCTAAAACTTGATAAGCTAATGACTCAGTTAAAGTGTTCAAATTTCTGGAAATATGTTGATATTGAACAAAATCAAAATGTCTTTCCAAAATTCGAACTCTGAGGAACAATATAAGAAGTGTTGGATTTCTAACAGTATAAACACTAGTAAGTCGTAATACCACAAGTTGTGAGTCTAACCTTATGATTATGTGGTTAATACCAAATGAAATGGTATTAGAGAGAATTTCGATCAACGCGCTAAACTCAGCGATATTGTTCGTCGATCTACCAATACAAATCCCTTGAAAACTCACTAATTCGCCATTCAGAGTGAAAATGGACCATGCTGCAGAGGATAGATTCTGCGTACTACGACTAGCACCATCAGCATATCCAACAAATGGTTCCGAAGATTCAGACATCTGCCATAAAATGTAAAGTGGATTACTAACTTCAAGAAAACTCTAAAAAACAAATTAAGATAGTGAATGAAAATCAACAACATATAAACAAATATAATACAAAAAATTACTACGCTCATGATTAAGCATAGTAATGTTTCAAATACAACCCATTTCTAGGTTGTGCCAATGGATTCCCATCGTAATAAACTAACTCGTAGGTACCGTTAGCAAGAACTCTTTTGACAATATAGGGGCCATGCCATAATGGCTCGAATTTCCCTGCACCTATTACATCAGCTTCTTGGTCATAAAGAAGGAACAAGTCGCCCTCTGAGAAGATGCGAGGCTGGAAATTTTTGTCGTATTGTGCCTTTATACGTCTCTTATGTGCTTCGTTGGCCAATTGGGATTCACGACGCGTTTCATCAAGATGGATGAGGTTAATGAGACACACTTCTTCTTCTGAGGTGTCAGGTAACAAGTCTATCGCGATTTTTAATGATGATATTTCATATTGGATTGGTAAGATAGCTTCCAGACCATACACCAACTAAAAAGGAGTAAATCCGGTCGCATTTCTCACCGATGTTCGATATGCCCACAAGGCGGAGTATAGGATCAAGTGCCAGTTCCTTTTATGAACTCCTATCATTCGTTGAAGCATTCATTTAAGAATTTTGTTAATAGCCTCAACTTGTCCATTTGATTGTGGATAATAAGGAGTAGAATTATCATGCGACAATCCTAACTTAGCAGTTAATTCAGACATCATATGGTTGCGAAAATGCTTCCCATGATCCGTAACTATAGCCTGTGGGACCCTAAACTGTGCAATAACATGGTTGAAGAAAAACAATGCAGCTGTTTGTCCTGTGTTATTAAATGTAGGCATTTCTTCGACCCATTTGGTAAAATAGTCGATCGCGACAATAATATAACCATGCCCCCTGGACGAAGGAGGGTTACAAGTCATGAAGTCAATACCCCATTTCATAAATGGTCCTGTAGAGACAACAGGATGCATTAGTGCTGGCAGTTAAATATGGCATGCATGATAACTTCTGACTGCGAGGATGCAATCTCGAAAAATAGTAGGCAAAAAGTAACCGGCGAGGAGTATCTTCTGCGCGGTAGCATATACAGATAATTTTCCACCACAATCCCCAACTTGACAATCATTTAAAACTTTTTCGGCCTCCTCATGAGTGAGGCATCTCCTTAAAATGGTATCGACACCATGACATTAGTTGCACGCAACGATCAAATAATCTTTGGCTTCGGGTATCGAATACGTCGTTGTTTAGAGCAGAGGTATTAGGTCGAAAAAGTTTGGGTTTGGAGATAAATGATGAAATCCCCATACTCAGGAATCATATGATCCGATCAAAATAGATCAACTGGAATAGATGGTTCACGTAGTATAAGTACTATTAGAGGGAAGATCACAAGAGAAGCTTCACCAAAACTAAAGATTTCTTTGACTGACGGATTAAATTCCAATCAAATCTTTTACAAAATGATAATCCATTTTGAATATTTTCCCCCCAGAAATTGATGTGATAAGATGTAATTCATGGGGTTGCAATATGAAACTATTGTTTTTTTTCAGAGCAGGATATAATAGCGAAATCTTTGGACAGCTTGAACAACTACCAAGGCAAGCTTTTCCACGTATGAGTACTTAACTTCTGTATCATTGATATTACGACTCAAATAATAGATCGTATGTTCAATTCCATCTTCTACTTGGACCAAAACCATAGCGATGGTCGTTTCAGCCACAAAGATATATAGGAAATAATCATTTTGATAATTTGGAGGATACATTAATGACATTCGGACAAGAGTGTCCTTGACAGCATCAAGAGAAGCTTGTGAAACTTGGTCCCAATGGAAGGGAACCCCCTTTTTCAATAATCAAGTAAATCCTTTATCCATTTCAGCGTAGTTTGGAATGAACCTTCTCAGGAAGTTAGCCTTTCCTTGAATTTTTTGTATCTGAAGTAGGTTTGATGGTGCAGGCAAATCAAGAATGGCCTAAACCTTCAGTGGGTCTATTCAAATTCCTTCTTTTCAGACTACGAATCCGAGAAATCGACCAGAACCAACACAAAACACACATTTATGTGGATTGAGGCGTATCTTGTAGTGTCGGTAGTGTAAGAAAATGGCTCTCAAATGCATCGGGTGATCAATCCGATTTCGTGAATGCGTTGGTAAATCATCTAGATATGGTTGAACAATGTGCTTGATGTCATTGAAAGCATAATCCATTTCTCTCTAAAAATTTTCCCCAACATTCTTTAAACCAAACAGAAGTTTCCTACAAGCGAATGTGCCCCAGGGATAGATGAATGTTGTCTTATGTTGATCATCTGGGCGGATATTGATTTGATTGTAGCCGAAAAATCCATCCATGAACAAGAATATTTCGCATCCAGCACAATCGTCAATAATCTAGTCGATAAAGGCAGTAGGATAGTTTTCTTTTGGACAAGCATGATTAACATCCCGATAATCGACACACACTCTAATGTTTCCTTGTTTTTTCATAACAATAACGATATTGGAAACCCACTCAGTAAGAGGAACAGGGTAAATGAAACCAACATGCAAAAGTTTTTCAACTTCTACTTTGATGGCAACAAATTTCTTTGGATGAATAGGATGAATCCGTTAATGCACAGGTTTGACATTAGGATACATATTAATAGTGTGTTCAACTATACTAGTATCTATGCCTGGCATTTACTCGTAAGACCAAGCGAATACGTCACGAAATTCATGAAAAAGAGAGCGATATGAATCAATTTCTGATGGAGAACAAGATACACCGACATGAATATTTTCTACAACACCAGGTTTGGTCAAAATATCAATAGAAATCGTTTCTTCAATATTTGATAAGTTTCGCTTAGAATCGATTGCATTAATTGGAAAAGAATTAGAAAAGAAATTTTTGATGGATGGGTGACATAGTTCACTGAGATTATTTTCTTCATAATTTGGAAGATGGGAACAATGATGATAATCTTTCCATGGTTCTCCTTCTGACATCATAGCTTCCAAAATATTTTCATCTATCAAAAATTTTGAGGAAAATGGATCAGATGGAGTACCAAAATCTAAGGAACGATCAACCCAAACACTCGGCGACGCTGATTTCGGATTTTCCACCCAAGCCAAATAGATTGATTGCTATGCCAGCTCAATAGGGCTGGGCGGTAAAACATCATCCAAAATATAAATTTCAGAATCAATCGTACTCTCCCTTAAGCCAGATAGAGTGGAAGAGATCATGTAGCAGGTCTCTATACTTGCAATTTCTGCCGACGTTGCAGGCGGCGGTAATGAAAAGGTTCCCATAAGAGTGGAATCCTTTACGAGTCCTACACCAATGTTCTGAATTTCTAGTTGGGGTAAGTGAAAAAATGGAACGCTTCGAGTTACCTGTGAGGCGGAGGAAAATAAGGATAATTTATTAATTACTGTGATTGTACCTTTATGTGGAAAGGAAATCATTCTAAAATATGTAGAAACAATGGTAGTCATTGCATATATCCATGGTCTTCCAAGTAAAAAATTATAGTCAAGGGGTCTGTCAACAACCTAAACATCAATATTAACTATTTCCCCCCCTAGTTCAATATACAGGTTATTAATAACACCACAAGGTTTATATGTTCTTTCATCAAAAGCCTTCAACGTCGTTGATGATTGTGATAATCGTGGTGAGCCAAGTGACTTCCAACAATTTAGAGACATAATGCATGTAGATTCTCCCTCATCAATAATAGTGCGATGAACAAGGTGATTGAGAACATTTACTTGTATGGAGAATGCCAATTCTGCTGGTAGCTGCGGCACATAGCCCGTATGATTAAAGACAACAAGATTAGAATCAGTTGGATCAATTCCACCAACGCCGACAATAAAGCCTACTTCTGGGAGGGACAATTTTGTAATACCTCAAGAGCAGACATAGATGAAGGGGATTGAGCCAAATCTTCAACTATATTATAATTTTGTGCAGCTCTTGCTTGAGGATTATATGTCGATTTATGAATTAATCCCTTTGGTGGCTTAATTGTCAATTTAGGAATAACAGTAGGTGGTACTAATTCATTAGATGGATTTTTTGTTGAGGTAGTAGGTTGATCAATGGCCGGACTACCATAGTCTTTATTCCACATTGACACCAAAATATCTTGTGAAGGTTTTGTGGTGGATAACATTAACACTTGGGAACTAGGAGCTGGATCCGTAGCAACCAAATTAGTGTCTGGATTTGGAAATGGGTCTGTCAACACAACTGATGCATGGGAAGTCTTGATGATTTTTGAGACTTCAGCACAGTGAGGAAAATCCCTAACAACATGTTCCTCATTATAGATTATGCATGGATAATGAGGTTTCCGTGGTCCTGACAGTTTATCAGATGATCTTTCCTGCGGGTTAGAAGCTTTATTTTTCTTTGATTTCCATTTTTTCTCACTTCCTAGTTGCTTGTCAGTTTTTCCTTTGTCAAATGACACGGCATTAATTTTAGAAGTAGGAGCAGGATCAGATGCAGTAGCATAGTGTTTTTTTGCAGTGCCTATCAAGCCGTCTCCAGAATGAGAGTCCTTTATTTGAGGAGGAACATTGAAATTAGATCGCGGTGCATTAGGATTTTTTTCATAGAGCATGCCATACTGAGTGAAAATCAAGTCTAAATACTGGGCATGAGCGATAACTTGCTCTTCTGTGACAACTCCACCTTTAGCCACATCCTCAGTTATAGATGGTAACAGGGACTTATTGAACCATTCAGAAAGTATCTGATCTGTAACAATGTCTTAACCATTCGTCGACGACGACGCCACTCATGAATATGATTGGAAATGTGAGTATCATTAGTCTGTTCGAAGTTGGTCAAGAGTTCCGTTCCAGTTTCGTATTTGATCAGTAACTGGAATTGGGTCAAAAATACAGTAGCTAAGGAAATGAAATTGTCAAAAGAAGCTCTACGTAACTCAATGTACCATTTAGCAGCTAGACCTGTAAGTGTACGCTGGAAAAGACGTAGTCGAAAAGAATCATCATTTAAGGAATTTTATGAACACCATAAATGATAAGTCATGATATGAGTCAACGGATATTTTCCAGGGTTTCCATTGAATTTAGGAACATCAGAGGGTAATTTATGAGGTATCACCGGCCACCAAGAAGCATAATTTATAGGATCATTAGTTAACCAGTTTAAATCTAGTAATTCCAAGGTTGCAACAAAAGGCAACTGTCGATTAAGGTCAGGTTGAGCATAGCCAGGGTAAGATGGAATTTCTTGGGCAACAAGTCTTTGAGCACCAGCATACGGAATCTACTGCTGGTAACCCAGATAGGGGTTGTTTTGCATGGAAAATGCTTGAGAATTCTGTTGACCAAAACCTGGATATGATACTTGTTGAAATTAAGTTTGAGGAATTTGTGCCTATGGCTGCCAAGGGATCTATCCACCAATGTTATAACCCAAATTAGTATAAGTTTGTTTCGGTTGATATGTATAACTAGGTTTCAATTTTGACACCCCATAAAATGGTACACCAGCTTGTGAGTAAATAATTCCTGATACAAGTTGTTGTAAATTAACCAAAGGATTTTGAGTCTGTGGACCCAATATTTGATGATATTGGGTTGAAGAGCTCACCTGATAAGGTTGATGTACAATATTTTGATTCTGTAACAGGGGTATAGATGTATTAACAATTGGTAATGAAGTGGGTGTAACAGGTTGAACCGATTGATACGAGTGTACAACTGTTTGAGGTTGGATAGGCAGAGTGGGCTACCATTGACAAACATTCATGTCAACATTAGTTTGACCAAAAAGTGACTGAGTACTGTCGTATTGGGTAACCAAAGGTTTCCCCCCAGCATAAGGAGGATAATAAGATGGAAAATATTGTTCTCCAAATGCTGGGAGTCCAGTTGATATGGTACTTAAAGGAATTGACCCAAAAGGACCGACTTTATATTTCCCTGATAATGGATGTAATGAATCAAGTCGTTCAGTACTAACTATAGGACTACCAGTTAAAACACCAGATGATGACATTGGCAAAGACCATGAACATGAAGATGCACCAGAGAAAGTGCCAGACAATGATTTGTAACCTGTTGGGACTGAAGGGCCACCGTGCAAATATGACTCTGGTGAGGTTGTGAACATCGACAGAGTAGCGAGGGTAGGAGCTGACATAATTGGAACAACAGACCCAACTGAAGATGTTGGTTCAGACATGGCTGTTTGACCAAATGTATACCCTCGTAAATTGATAGGATATTGAATGGAAGTAAGATCAACAAAAGCAGATGGAAATTATTGAGGAAAAGACTGGTACAGGTCAAGGTCCCCCCCAAAATGGGTTGGAGTTAAAGGTGTATTGTCTTGTGGGATTTCTTCAATCGCAATTAAACCAGGAGGAAGAAATTCATCGTCAGGCCCAAAATATATTTCAGAGGGTTGACTGTGTGATATGGGAGTTTCAATAGCTATGGAACTTTGTGGGATGACCAAGGTAGGAACAACTTCCAGTTTTTCGACTTCAGGATTTAGATTTTCTGGCAAAGAAGAGACAAGATCTGGATCAATTTGTGATTGAACAACGTCGGGTCTAGGAGGTATGGTCTCAGCGACTGAATGGATCGTGACCACAGGTAGTTGTGAAGACTGCATTTCAACAATAGTAGACGAACCGGGATGTGTGGAAACAATTTGAGCTAACTCTGGGTTAAAAGATAATGTTTCTCCAGAGGTACAAATTGTACTTGATTCGGCAGATCGTGATCGTCTTCGCCTACTAGAAGTAACTTTCGGTGGTGAAGGTGGTTTTAAAGCTAATCTACGTGACCGACGGGGGATAGGATTTTATTCTTCCATGATTACTGATTTATTTTATCCAAAAACAAATAAACAAAAAGAGGGTAATGCTAGGCAAAAGGGTTTACCAAGAAACTGTGAACTGCAGAATACCTCCTGGCGAACCAAGAAGTACGGGCAGGTAATCTCCCCAAATGCTGTGTTCAGTGTATCACAATTTCAAGGCGGCCAACTCAGTTAACTATGGATGGATAGCACCAAAAAATTGTCCTCCCAAATATACCCAAAGGCACGTGGAGGCCCAAGTCCGTATTAGCGTTGTCTAATGCGAAACTGCATAGTGAGAGAACCCCTTTATACTTATCGTACTGTAACACCGCCCGATATACCCGAAAGTATGTGGACAAGCTACGATATACTTACGTACGTGGAGTGAGGTATCACACTTGAAATGTATTGCAGACAAGTTAATGACAGCTACTATGTTTTACGACGCCGGAACACGTCTCTAGCCTAGACCTTCTAAATGTTATCGTTATGGTTCCAAAGCGTTGTGAAGTAAATTGAGATTAATTTTATTTTGATCTTTCTTAACAATTTTCCTTTCAAAGGTTCACCGTGACGATGTGTATGAAATTCCTAAAATGCAAGCTAAGAATGATAAACAATCTTTCACTTTCAGCTTTTTCAATGAAGAACCTAGTTACTAAGGGAAGAGAGAAAATAATTTGAGAGCAAACAAATCAATGAACAAAACAAATCAATGAATCTCAAACTAAATGCAGATTTCCTAATGTTCCTTTTGCAAAACACACACAATCCTACATGCAAATGCAAGTTTTTCTTTTCAGTTTCCTTAATGTTATGAATGCAGAAAAGAAACTAGGTGCACTAGATCAATAATTCAAATGCTTTTTACTTTCGAGAAATGAAGAATACAAACAACAATTTCTCTTTTGAAGGAAAAACGAGGATTTCAACAACAATTTCTCCTATCAAGGAAATGAAGATTTTACGACAATTTCCTATTTCGAAAGCAAATGATTCTTAATGCGACCATAAAAAATACTTTGAAATCAAATTTTCAATGATAAATAAAAACTTTTTTTAAAACAACATTGAACAAATTTTCAGTCAAAGGAGAAGAAGTATATAGAGTTACTCGTCAATTGAGCATCAAACTTTTCAGAACACATCAACAAACAAAATTGAAGCAAGTTGCAAAGTCAAATTCAAGGGAATTTGGTCACTTTCAGGAGTCAATGCAGTCTCCAAGGGGAGACAGTGCTCTGCAACGTAGGCTAGGAAGGGAGACAGTGCTCTGCAAAGCACTGTGTCCATTCTAAGGGTGCGTTGGGCGCAGTATAGGAAGAAAAATACTACTGTTTAACTCACTGTCTTTGCAAATTAAGGTCTGAAAAATTTTAATATTTATGTGAAAGAACTACTGGGTGGATAAACAAAGAAAATCAAAGGCTTAAACACCTAGAACTAAGAGAAATTCTCCCTAGCGGAGTCGCCAATTTGTTGGGCTAGAATTTTGAAGTACGGATAAATCACACTTCCCTAGACAGGTGCTAGTCTAGAACAACAGGTTAAAGACTATACAACTATTTCTCCTAACTCATAACAGATACACAAAGAGGATTGGATGCTTACTTGTTCAATCGCTTCCAAATGGCTCCTTCTGTCGCTTCCACTGCAGCTTCAAATTCAAGCGGTTTGTGGGTTGAATGCTTCCTGCAAGAAAGAACACTGAAACAGCAAAAGATACAATAATTTAGATATCTATTCAAGCTAGTTAGCTAAATCAAGAATGCATAAACCATATGCATCAAACAATATCTTGCAATATGGAAAATCAAAGTCAATACAGATGCATATAGGGAAAAATAAGCAGTACTCTTTATTGATGATAGAAGGAGAGGTTACAACCTAGTGACTGATTTGAAGTGACCTTCTAGCAACGTTCCCAAGCCTCATCACAATATAAATCTCTCCATCATTAGCTTCAAATCTAGCTCTCAATTGAAAATTCTCCAGCATTTCTCTACTCAAATTCTTCCTCCTCAAGCACTTAGATCTGTGCTCAATTTATAGATGAAAAGTAGGTTGTTTTGCAATCAATAACTTTCCAAAAATAGGCAAGACATGTTTCCAGTCATGTAGATGTCAAATGGACACTTGGATCCGAAGTTTGACACATGTGAACTCTTCTAGAAGGCACTGGCCAAGTGGAGATTCCGGAACAATGAGAATTTCGCTCCCAATGTGACCAACGCACCTGTGAATGTCGAGAAGTGATTTGCAGAGAAGCCATGCATGTGGATACCTGCATATGCAACACACTTAGGCCCCTTAGAGCCTGCATCGGTGAGCTCTCATATTCTATATAATAAGCTTCAAACCATGGAAAAATTTTCTTGATGAAAGTCTTGCTTGATTTGTCTTGTTTCTTGCCTTAGGGCATGTAGCAACTGAAATTATAGGGAATGATAGACCCTTGATCATTGGTCCTGGAGATGATGTCCAGTTAACCAGGTCATTGGGAATGGCACCCAAATTGACCTATAACACACTCGATCGTTCTAACTCCTGGAGCTCCTCCACCCCATGGTCCAATATAATACCACTCTCTTTTGGAAAATGAGGAAATCAAGTGGAAGACCTAGGAGCTACTACAGAAATGGAAAACCTGACCACGCTCCTCACCTTGTGGGAGCCCAATTGTACTCATATATAATAAGGGTATGACCTAGAGACTCTGCATTGAATATCGAGAAATGAATAAAATCGTTGTCAAGAACAAGCACCCGATCCCACGGATTGATGACCTTCTTGACAAACTTAAGGGAGTCAAGTACTTCAGCAAGATTGATTTGAATTTTTTATATCACCAAGTTCCAGTAGATCCCACAGATGTATGGAATACCACCTTCAAATCTAAGGATGGCCTTTTTTAGTGGTTGGTCATGCCCTTCGAGTTGAAAAATTTCCCTACAACTTTTATGAGGCTAATGGATGACATATTCCATCATTTCACCAACTCGTTCGTGGTTGTATATTTGGATGACATCCTCCTCTTCAACAAGATTTGGGCATAGCACTTGCAACATATTCGATAGGTCCTTAGAACCGTGCAGGAGCACAAGCTATGTGCCAACCTGGAGAAGTGCTCCTTTGGCATGGACCAAGTCCAATATTTGGGCTATAAGATGTTAATGGATGGAAATCAAATTCTAGACTTCCACCTTCATGATGGACTATTATGCTATCTGGGACACCTCTGTGTTTTTTCATGCGAGCGTGCCAAATTATTTGGGAAGCGCATTACAACAGGGCCACAGGACACTTTGGTGTCAAGAATATAGTGGCAATACAACAAAAATATTTTAATTGGCCAAAACTTGGACATGATATTGGTAAATATATCAGATATTTCATTGTTTGTGTCATTGCCAAGCCAACCATTAAGAAGCAAGGCATGTACACTCCTCTGCTTCCTCCTATCTGGCCTTGGGAATACATTTCCTTAGACTATATGTCTATCCTCCATTTTAATAATCATCGTAACGTCTGTTTATTTGTGGTTGTAGATATATTTTCTAAGATGGTTATATTGATGGCTTGCAAGAAGAGCATCACAACAAAAGACACTATCAAACTTTTCTTCGAACAATCATGGAATTATTTTGGGATTCCACGAACCATTATATCAGATCGGAATAGTAGGTTCTTGAGCACATTTTGGTTGAACCTTTGGTCATTATTGGACACTAATCTCACCAATTTAACTGCATTCCATCCGCAAACATGTGGCCAAATAGAGGTTTTCAATAGGTTGATAGTGCAAATACTACGCATGTACGACTCTAAGCATCCACGAATATAAGAGGAGAGTCTTCCCTGTGTGCAACACATTTATAACATAGCTCAACTGGCCACAACCCCTTTCAAGTGGGCCATGGGATTTCAACCATTGTGTCCCATTGATGTCGCAATGCCTCTTGCGACTACATAGACAAAATATGTGCATGTTAAGTCTGAAGTTGAAGATGCTATATTTATTGAACGCTTCTAGCACATATTCCAGTAGGTCCATGATATCCTAGATAAATCCAATAACAAGTACAAACAACATCATGGTCAGCATCGGTTGCCACATAAGTTTCAAGTGGGCGACAAATTTTGGTTACATTTGCAGAAGGAACACCTTACTAGAGATCATCAGAAGCTTAGACCACTCCTTTATGGGCCTTACAGCATCACCAAGGTTTTGGGTGACAATGCTTTCGAGCTCAGCATTCCCCCATTCCTTGGCCTACACCCAGTGTTCAATGTGGATAGCCTTCGGCCATACTTTCCACCATTTTTGGACACATCAAACATTGTTGGGCAGTTGAAACCAATAAAGCTCAACCTAGATTGCAATGACACAATCCACGACTGATAGGATCATGGATACATAGATTAATCACACTCACCAACATAGGATCCAACTGTATTGGGTTTTCAAATTTGACCAACTCCTGCACCAAGGAAAATGGCTCACTTGCGACCAAGTTCAGCAGAAGTTCCCCCATCTCATGGAGGCACTCAATGCAATGGGGACCATAGCTTCCTAAGGGGGGAGGATTGATCTAGGTGGATATTTGTGGACACCTACCTATTCCACTTTGGCCTCCAACATTTTTTCCTTTCAATTTCCTTAACTCTAGCACAACTTTATATTTTTGTTTTTTTTTTGGTCTTAAAATTCCGAAGTCGTTTTAAGGTCTTAAAAGGAATTTTATGGGAAAATGGAGAGACCGGAAAAGTGCCAAAATATTTAACACATACTCATTTTTTCCCTTCTCATGGATATCTTCAAAATGAGGCATTATGATAGCCAAATAGAGATCGTATGCCAAAGTTACAACCCCGAGAAGTTGGTGGTCCAACTTACCCCAACAGGGCCCAAAACCATTGGCACTTCATCTCCTAGGGTTATGGTTTCACACTTATTATTTATGATAAAAAGGCCTTCAAGCCTCATTGTAAAGCAGATAAGAGGGCATTTATCTGTCACATCTCTTCTCATAGATAAGTTACCATCGCCCGAGCTAGTTTGTTCCATTCTACATGTAAACAATTTTCAGTACTTGTTATTAATTAATTGAATTTTTGTTATTTTGTAGTATCTTTGTGTTATGTTTAAATCTGTATTTCAATTTGTTTCTTCATAAATCTAGATCACTAGTATTGATAAGCCATGGTATTGGCCCATGGCATTGTAACAAAGCGTGTTTACAAGTTAATAATATCCATGGTAAGGTGGGGGTGAATATGCATGGTTAAAAACCTTGTTATATTGTAAGCTTATTGTAAGTATTTTTTTGTTTGTTTGTCAAGTTGTGTGAGTTCTCCATAGATTACATCATGTTTGACATTTTATAATAGATCTGAACTGAAAATATATATCAATGGAAAATATGCCCAATAAATAACACAATAGGAGATAAAAATTCAGATCTCCATTAATATCAAAACCCTTGAGGTAGGGTAACACCATACATTCCCTCCTTAAGGAAGTAGATCACTCCACAAGCCATATTCTTTTCAATATAATAATTCTTGACATGTCTCAATGGAGAGTCTCTAACCTCTATATAGGCTTCATACATACATTGTAATGACAGAATCCACGACTGATAGGATCATGGATACATATATTAATCACACTCGCCAACATAGGATCCAACTGTATTGGGTTTTCAAATATGACCAACTCCTGTACCAAGGAAAATGGCTCACCTGCGACCAAGTTCAACAGAAGTTCCCCATTCTCATGGAGGCACTCAACACAATTGGGACCATAGCTTCTTAAGGGTGAGGATTGATCTAGGTGGATATTGGTGGACACCTACCTATTCCACTTGGGCCTCCAACATTGTTTCCTTTTAGTTTCCTTAATTTTAGCACAACTTTCTATTTTTTGTTTTTTTTTTTGTCTTAAAATTCCAAATTCGTTTTAAGGTCTTGAAAGGAATTTTATGGGAAAATGGAGAGACTGGAAAAGTGCCAAAATATTTATCAGATACTCAATTTTTCCCTTCTCATGGATATCTTCAAAACGAGGCATAATGATAGCCAAACGGAGATCGTATGCCAAAGTTACAACCCCGAGAAGTTGGTGGTCCAACTTACCCCAACGGGGCTCAAAACTGTTGGCACTTCATCTCCTATGGTTATGATTTCACACTTATTCTTTATGATAAAAAGGCCTTCAAGCCTCATTTTAAAGCAGTTAAGAAGGCATTTATCTATCACATCTCTTCTCATAGATAAGTTACCATTGCCCGAGCTAGTTTGTTCCATTCTACATGTAAACAATTTTCAGTACTTGTTATTAATTAATTGAAGTTTTTTTTATTTTGTAGTATCTTTGTGTTATGTTTAAATCTGTACTTCAATTTGTTTCTTCATAAATCTAGATCACTAGTATTGATAAGACATGGTATGGTATCACTAGTATAGGGGCCCATATCTACACTTGGAAATAGGGATTGTGCAAGGAAAGAGAAGTCTGATCAAATGTTTTTTCAGTGAGTTTTAGCTAACAAATAGTAGAGAGGACACTTTTGTTTTTTTTTAAACAATTTACCATATAAATAATTGCTCAACTTTTTCATTAAAATCTACTTGAAAGGAGAGGGTTTTCCCAGTTGGGTTCCATAGAAAAATATTGTGTGGTTGTGTGGTTTTATTCTTTATCTCCTTGTTTCTTTTATTGTGCTACTTATCTATCGTAGAGAAATCTTGTGTCTTGGTGAAAGGAAAGTAGTTTCAGATTCGTCATCATAGCAGTTGCAAGATTTCAAGGAAAATATACAACTTGAGGTTTGGATTCTCAAGGGTCAAATAAATTAAATATGTTACATCTAAAAGTAAACTCTCTCTCTCTCTCTCTCTCTCTAGGCTCTCCCTCTCTCTCTCAACCTATTTCTTTTTATGTCCTTGTCCTTCCCTCCATCTCTCTCCTTCTCTCTCTATGGAATATCTAAGAAATATTTTCAGTAATGGTGAGGATATAGGGTTTAAATATAACTCAAAATTAATTATAGCCATTTTTATTTTAGATTTAAAAAATAAATGTTATAAAATTAAATTTTTTTTTATTGTGAAATGAGTTATGGTTTTTTATCATATGGTATTGATAAGCCATGTTATTAGCCCATGGTACTATGACAAAGCCTATTTACTAGTTAATAATATCCATGGTAAAGTGGGGTGAATATCCATGGTTAAAATTTTGTTATATTGTAAGTTTGTTCTAAGTATTAAGTTTTTATGTGCTTGTTAATTAAATTTAAATATGGGTTTTGGGTCTGGTTATTCTAGGTTGGTATTGGTGGTCGCCCCAACATTGTTTCCTTTCAGTTTCCCTAATTATATCACAACTTTCTATTTTTGGCAGTTTTTCGAGTCCTAAACCTCCAAAGTCATTTTAAGGTCCTAAAAGACGTTTTCAGTGAAAACAAAGATACTAGAAAAGTGTAAAAATCTATATTATAAATCATTTTTTCATCTTAGTTTGGAGATCTTCAAAACGAGGTATTATGATAACCAAACAGAGATCGTATGCTAAATTTACGACCTCAGGAAGTTGGCGGTCCAACTTACCCCAATAGGGCCCAAAACTATTGGCACTTCATCTCCTAGGTTTAGGGTTTCACACTTATTCTTTATGATAAAACTACCTCCAAGCCTCATTGTAGCACAATTTAGAAGGAATTTATTTCTCACATCTCTTCTTAGAGATAAGCTACCATCGCCCAAGAATGAAGATCATATGCCAAAGTTACAACCCTAGGAAGTTCGCGGTCCAACTTACCCCAATAGGTCCCAAAATCGATGGCGCTTCATTTCTTAGGGTTAGAGTCCCACGCTTTTTCTTTATGATAAAAATTCCTCTGAGCCTCATTGTAACATAGTTCATTAGGCATGTAGCTCTCACATCTCTTATTAGAGATAACATACCATCGTCTAAGCTAGTTTTTTCCATTCTGAATGTAAACAATTTTTAGTACTTTTTATTAATTAATTGATTTTTTTAAATTTTATTGTATATTTTTGTTATGTTTAAAAATGCATTTCATTTTGTTCCTTCATAAATACAGATCAATGGTATCAGAGGGGTCTGCTCTTTCTTTGCTTTTCTAAGCATCTCCCCAATGAGGTTGGGGCATAAGTAGTTGGGACTTGAATTGGTTGATCCCTTGCAAGACCATCCCTGCTGACACCAATGGACTCCAATGGCAGAAGAAAATAAATACAAGGGATAAGGAGATCCTATCAAATTATTACTTGAAGAAGACCTCAATCGGTAAGGGGATGAGATGATTGACAACTCTACCTAGATACTTCAGCGAATTCCAACAAGGAATGCATCTTCATCCAGCAGTCACTTCAGAGGCACCATCCCCTTCAAGATAAAATTTAACTTTGATATCCCTATATTCGAAGGTTAGATAAATGTGAATGTTGAGGATAAATGGTTAAGTTTTTCGGAAGGTTATTTTTTGGTCCATAATTTCTTCGATATGGAAAATATTAATTTTGCACTACTTAAGACCTCCGCCCATGTTAAACTTACTATGAGAAAAGGGTCAGGGAAACTATTTATTTATAGCTGAACTCTCTTGGAACTCTTTCTGAGACGTTGTCAAGGAAAAATATTACCCTATTGGGAGCTATGAAGACAAGTACATATAATGGACCACACTATGTTAGAAAAGAGATCAAGGTGTGCATGATATCACAAATATTTTTCGTACTCTACGCAAAAAATTGGGTATCAAAGACTCTAAGTGACCTCTGGTGCTCAAGTACTGTGAATATTTTCACAAATAAATTCACGAAGAAATGGATTTCTTGGACATCTCCTCACTTGGTGCAGCATACCAATATGTTTCCAAGATTGAAAAAAAATTAAACAAAAGACCCGAGACTTTGAATCTACGAATCTGAAGCAAAGAAGGAGCACCCCCAAACCATTGAAAAAAAACTAGAGCCAAGGAGGAACGACCCAAGAAAACCCATCGAAGCCACAAGAAAAGGTGACATCACGAAGACGAAGAAGGACACAATAAAGTGGTGTGAGTTCCACAAGAGTCCCACCCAAAACACGAATGAGTGTCGCTCCAAGCATTCATTAGTAGCCAAGCTAAAAGCTTCAGAGTCTGATGCATTTTTTTATTATGATCCAAAACCTAATTAGGGGAAGCATATTATTAACACAAAATCCAGTACCATGGTTTCCACCGCCATGGTATATAAGACTGAGCGCGAAGATCTAGAGGAAGGGGAGCGTCTCTTCCACTCATAAATGTGGGTGAAGGGTTCTCTAGTGCAATTCATGTTTGACACTGGGAGCCAAACGAACCTAATCTCAACATATGTTGTTAAGTGATTGGGTCTGTCGAACACACCACACCCACAATTGTATACCAATGGGTGGCTCCACCAAGGATAATATATGCGTGTTATCTAGCAGTTTTTCCTTCCCTACAACATCAATCCCTTCACTGACGAGGTATTGTGTGATGTTTATTCTCTTGAAGTGTGTGATGTTTTATTATGCAAACCATATTTGTGGAAGTGTCATGTTGTGTATGAGTCTCGACCTCACAAGGTTATTATTACTTTGGGTAGAAAATTATACAGGATACCGGAGATATCTCCACCTACTTCCATCTTTTTTATATTTGCTAAGCAATTCTGTAAGATCATCTCCCAAACCGAGAAATTTTTGTTATTTTTTATTCTTTCTCAAAGTAAGCAGAAGATTGTGGCCACATACATGGCCCTTGGGAAGGGTCCCTCTAGGCAGCAAAAACAAGTTGATAATGTCATGAAAGAACACAGGGACATCTTCTGATTTCCCACAGGAGTACCCTTGCACTATTACATCAAGCACTCGATCTTTCTAACTCCTGGAGCTCCTCTACCCAATGGGCCAATATACCACCACTCTCTCTAGAAAATGAGGAAATCAAGTGGAAGATCTAGGAGCTACTGCAAAAATGGAAAACCTGACCAAGCTCCTCACCTTGTGGGAGCCCAATTATACTCATACAGAATAAGGATATGACCTAGAGGCTCTGCATTTATTATCGAGAAATGAATAAAATCATTTTCAGGATCAAGTACCCAATCCCATGGATTGATGATCTTCTTGACAAACTTAAGGGAGTCAAGTACTTCAGCAAGATTGATTTGAAGTTTGTATATCACCAAGTTCTAGTAGATCCCACAGATGTACGGAAGACCACCTTCAAATCTAAGGATGGCTTTTTTCAGTGGTTGGTCATGCCCTTCGAGTTGAAAAATTCCCCTACAACTTTTATGAGGCTGATGGATGACATATTTCATCCTTTCACCAACTCTTTCGTGGTTGAATATTTAAATGGCATCCTCCTCTTTAGAAAGAGTTGGGCATAGCACTTGCAACATATTCGATAGGTCCTTCAAACAATGCGGGAGCACAAGCTATGTGCCAACCTAGAGAAGTGCTCCTTTGGCATGGACCAAGTCCAATATTTGGGCTATAAGATGTTAATGGATGGAAATCAAATTCTAGAATTCCACCTTCACGATGGACTATTGTGCTACCTAGGACATATTTGTGTTTTTTCAAGCGAGCGTGCCAAGAACATTTGGGAAGCGCATTACAACAGGGCCACGGGACACTTTGGTGTCAAGAATATAGTGGCAGTACAACAAAAATATTTTAATTGGCCAAAACTCAGACACAATGTTGGAAAATATATCAGATCTTTCATTGTTTGTGTCATCGCCAAGACAACCATTAAGAAGAAAGGCATGTACACTCCTCTGCTTCCTCCTACTTGGCCTTGGGAATACATCTCCTTAGACTATATGTCTATCCTCCCCTTTAATAATCATCGTAATGTATGTGTATTTGTCGTCGTAGATATATTTTCTAGGATGGTTATATTGATGGCCTGCAAGAAGAGCATCACAACATAAGACACTATCAAAATTTTCTCTGAATGAATGTGGGATTATTTTGGGATTCCACAGACCATTATATCAGATCGAGATAGTAGGTTCTTGAGCACATTCTGGTCGAACCTTTGGTCACTATTGGACACTAATCTCACCAATTCGACTTCATTTCATCCACAAACTAATGTCCAAATAGAGGTTGTGAATAGGTTGATAGTGCACATACGATGCATGTACAACTCTAAGCGTCCACGAACATAAGAGGAGAGTCTTCCTTGTGTGCAACACAGTTATAACATAGCTCAATTGGCCAAAACCCCTTTCAAGTGGGCCATGGTATTTCAACCACTGTGTCCCATTGATGTCGCAATGCCTCTTACGACTACACAGACAAAATATGTGCATGTTAAGTCTAAAGTTGAAGATTCTAGATTTATTGAACCCTTCTAGCACATCTTTCGGTAGGTCCATGATATCCTAGATAAAGCTAATGACAATTACAAACAACATCATGGTCAGAATCAGCTGCCACATAAGTTTCAAGTGGGCGACAAATTTTGGTTACATTTGCAGAAGGAACACCTTACTAGAGCTCATTGGAAGCTTAGACCACTCCTATATGGGCCTTACAACATCACCAAGGTTGTGGGTGACAATTATTTCGAGCTCATTGTTCCCCCATTCCTTGGCCTACACCCAGTGTTCAATGTGGATAGCCTTTGGCCATACTTTCCACCATTGTTGGACACATCAAACATTATTGGGCAGTTGAAACCAATAGATCTCAACCCAGATTACAATGACACAATCCACAACTAATAGGATCATGGATACATAGATTAATCACACTCAAAAACATAGGATCCAACTGTGTTGGGTTGTCAAATCTGACTAACTCCTGCACCAAGGAAAATGGCTCACCTGTGACCAAGTTCAACAGAAGTTCCCCCAGCTCATCGAGGCACTCAACGAAATGGGGACCATAACTTCCTAAGGGGGGATGATTGATCTAGGTGGATATTGGGGGACACCTACGTATTCCACTTGGGCCTCCAACACTATTTCCTTTCATGTTCCTTAATTCTAGCACAACTTTCTATTTTTGGTTTTTTTTGGGTCTTAAAATTCCAAAGACGTTTTAAGGTCATAAAAGGAATTTTATGGGAAAATGGAAAGACTGAAAAAGTGCCAAAATATTTATCACATACTCATTTTTTCCCTTCTCATGGATATTTTCAAAACGAGGCATTATGATAGCCAAACAGAGATCGTATGCCAAAGTTACAACCCCGAGAAGTTCGTGGTCCAACTTACCCCAACGTGGCCCAAAACCATTGGCACTTCATCTCCTAGGGTTATGGTTTCACACTTATTCTTTATGATAAAAATGCCTTCAAGCCTCATTTTAAAGTAGTTATGAAGGTATTTATCTGTCACATCTCTTCTCATAGATAAGTTACCATCGCCCGAGCTAGTTTTTTCCATTCTACATGTAAACAATTTTCAGTACTTGTTATTAATTAATTGAAGTTTTGTTATTTTGTAGTATCTTTCTGTTATGTTTAAATATGTATTTCAATTTGTTTCTTCATAAATATGGATCACTAGTATTGATAATGTTAGGTCCCTATATTACCAGTATAGTCCCTTATTTTTATTAGTGTAACCCCTTTATTGTAATTATTGTACCCTTGTAACCGCCATTTTTTTATTATTGTGCCCTTAAATTATTATTGTTAGGTCGGCTAGGATTCCATTGTGGCCCACTAGAATTACATTATGGCCACATGGACTCCTATATATAGAAAGGAGGTTTTGTAAATTGTATCATCCAAGAATTGTTCATTTATGTAATGTATTGGAGGTTTCCCCCTCGAAGTGGCTTATTTCTAAGGCGCTGATATCTCTATTCTTCTATTTTTGGAGTTGGTTACACAACATTTGGTATGAGAGCTTTGGATTCTAGGGTTTCGCTGCTCAAAACAAGTCATCGTGGAATTTTCACGATAAATTTTTTTCTACGAAGTTTTAAGGCTGAAATTTTTAGGGTGTGAAGCTAAAATCTTGAGAAGATCATCTTAAAATTTCAAAGCTTAGTTCACAATATTTTCAGGAATGTGATCTATGGAATTTAGGTCTTTTTTCAGGCTCCTAAACAGGTCATCGTGGAATTTGCGTTATAAATTTGTTTCTACGAAGGTTCAGAATCTGAAATTTTTAGGGTGTGAAGCTGAAATCCTGAGGAAACGTATCAAACAATTTCAGATCTTGATTCGCAATATTTTTGGAGATATGATCTGTGGAAGGTGGTGCTTTTTAAGGCTCCTGAATTTCATCTCAAAAAGGTGATCGTGGGAAAAGTTCAATAACTATCCTTTTGAGCACCAGATTTGAGTGCCGTAAAATTGGTCACAAGTACATGGCCTATAGTTTCTTGGCTATCAATTTCAGAGGTGAAGGGTGAAACAGTGACATGTGGCAAGTCGTACAAGTTCACTCTATTGAACCAGTCCATAATTAGGTCATTGCGGGAGATTGTACATAACTTTGTCTTGGAGAATCCAAATCAGGTCAGACCTATGGCATGCAAAAGAGAATTCATAGGGCTACTTCAGTGCTTAATTTCAGATATTGAAGAGCCACAATCACAAAGATAATCAAATTTCAATATCGAGCTCCTCAAAAGCAAGAAAAAGGTGTGTATTTTTTCAGTGCATAAGTCTTGTTTGAAAAATCAATTTGAATTGATTCCAAGGGCATATTGTAGAATAGATATCAGTATTGGGTTCTAAAAAATGCACCTGCAGCAAAAATAATTCAACACCCATTAAGCCTTGAGAGAGCTCTCATGACTCATGAAGATGAAGAATTACTGACATGATCTATCAAAATTACAAGAGCAAGTGCACCAATTTCCTCTGTAAAGAAGCGGGGAAAAATTGAAATGGAAGTTTTGAAGAAAGGCGTGGAAGAACATATGGATGGTGTGAAGAATAATATGGATGGTTTGAAGAAAGATGTGGAATCTAAGATAGATGACATGGAAACTGGCATGGAATCTAAAATGGAAAAAATGAAGAATGATCTAAAAGCAAACATAGAAGGTTTGACAAAGTTGATAAAATAAATGTTTCCTAATGGTGAAAAGATAGTAGAGGAAACTCATGATGAGAACAAAATAAATTTTAATCGTGATTTCATAAACTATAATGTTGGATGGAAGAACCACCATATTCCAAAGATGGATATGAGGAATTTTGATGGCAAGGATCCCGTAACATGGATACTACAGATGGAGCAATATTTTGATCTCAATAATGTGCAAAACATACAAAAGCTATGCATTGAAACTTTACATTTAGAACAAAATACATTTGTATGGTATCGATGGCTTTGCTCCTGTAAAAAATTTGTCACTTGGTCAGTTTTTATGGAGAAATGATAACACATTATGAGTATACAAAGAGCAACACCTTCTTTAGTCAATTGATAAATCTCCAACAAAAGGGTTCAGTGGTGGAGCACATTGAGGACTTCCAAGAAGAGGATTGGATGCAGGGTGATTGTTAAGGAGGAGCAGGTTGATCTCTTCATAGGCACTTTAAAGGATAACATCCAACATGAAGTTCTTGTTTTGGAACCTGATTCATTGGAGAAGACATTCAGGTTGGCAAGAAAAATTGAATGTAAAAATATGGCGACAAGGAAGCCTACCAATCACTTCTATAAAGAAGGAAGTGTTACTACGCCTAGATTTCCACAACCTACAAGGTTGACACCACAAAAATTGGAAGAAAGAAGAGAAAAATGGCTTTGCTAGCTTTGCTACAGTTGTGATATCAAATACACTAAAGATCATAAGTGTGCTGAGAAGAAATTATTTTACATAGATTGTGAAGAGGAAGAAGAAAATGAACAAGAAGAGGAAGAAATGAATCCGACCATATAGGTAATGCAATGGCGGGAGTACCACTCCTCAAACTCTCAAGATAGAAGGACATATCAAGAAGAAAAAGGTAATAGTGTTGATTGATTGAGGTAGCACCCATAATTTTATTCATTGTAAGGTAGCCAAAGAAATTAAATTGTTTCCTATACCCAACACCGAATGTCAAGTGATGGTGGAAAATGGAGGAACTATATTAATGCAGGAGAAATATGTAATAAAGCTAACCATGGGGGGGAATATGTATTGACCTTCAAGGCTTTCCATTCCTATGGGAGGTGATGATGTTGTACTAGGAGTACAATGGTTACAATCTCTGGGGATGGTAGCTTTTAATTTTTAATAAGTTTTCTTGAAATTTTTTGTAGAAGGAAAGGAATTTGAATTACAGGGCACTGCAGGGAAGCCATGAAAGATAATAAACTCTAATGTGATGACAAAGCTTCTAAACAAAGAACAATGAGTTGTAATTGCACAATTATGCTCACTAGAAGTTCCAACATCAAAATAATCTATTTTTGCAAATCTCCAGCAAAGTCTTGGACAATCATTCCAAAGGTATTTGGAAAACTCAAAGGACTCCCACCTAGTGGCAGTCATGATAATGCTATTCATTTGGTTCCGGGAAGTGTTCCTCCAAACATCAGGTCTTACAGATATCCTTATGTCCAAAACAACGAAATTGAGCATATGATTGCAGAATTATTAGAGGATGGTATAATTCAACCTAGTCAATGTTCTTTCTCTGCTCCAGTAGTATTGGTGCACAAGAAGGATGGATCATGGTGCATGTGTCTAGATTATAGGGAGCTCAATAAGCTCACTATTAAAGATAAATTTCCCAATCCTATGATTTATGAATTATTGGATGAATTACATGGAGCAATTTATTTTACCAAGTTAGATCTTTGTTCAGGATGTCATCAAATTAGAATGAAGACTGAAGATATTCTAAAAATAGCATTTCGAACTCATGAGGTCATTGTGAATTTTGGTCATGCCTTTTGGCCTTACCAATGCACCTTCTACATTTCAAGGGTCGATGAATTCCATTTTCAAACCCTTCCTTAGAAAATTTGTGCTAGTAGTTTTTTATGATATACTAATCTACATTAGGTCTTGGAAGGATCATGTTCAACATGTTGACTGGGTGCTCAAACTATTGCAGGAGAAACAATTATATGAAAAAATATCCAAATGTTTCTTTGGAGTACAAGAGCTGGAATATCTGGGTCATATTGTATCTCATGAAGGTCTTAAGGTAGGCCCTAACAAAATTAAATCCATTAATGAATTGAAATTCCCCACAACCATAAAGAAGTTGAGAGGATTTCTCAGGATAACAAGGCATTATCACAAGTCTGTTAAGAATTATGGGAGAATAGCGGCACCTCTAACAACATTATTGAAGAAAGATGCATTTTCATGGACTCCTAAAGAAACTAAGGCCTTTGAACATCTTAAAGAGGCAATGTGCCTAGCACCGGTCTTAGCTACGTCATACTTCACAGAAACCTTTGTTGTGGAATGTGATGCCTCAAGGAATGGAATCAATGTTGTTTTAATGCAAGGAAGACCCATTGCTTTTGAAAGTCTTTCAATCAAAGGAAAGTATTTACAGAAAGCTATTTATGAGAAGGAAATGTTGGCAATGCTACATGCACTAAAGAAATGGCGACCTTTCTAATGGAAAGACACTTCAAGGTAAAAACTGATCATGATAGTCTTAAACACTTTTTGGAACAAAGACTAATTTAAGAAGAGTAGCAAAAATGGGTCACAAAGATGTTAGGTTATGACTTTGAAATCATCTACAAAAAAGGGATGCTAAATGTTAGATGCACTCTCAAGAAAGGATGAAGAGGTGGAAGCATTGCTTTGTGCCATTTCTATTATC
>JAXQQM020066207.1:0-65697 GCA_034641835.2 Pinus albicaulis | reverse complement strand
AATAACTGCAGAACAGCACTTGCCCCTGTTTTTCACTTTTGCAGAGAATTTAAACGTTGAACACTTGGATGTTGTCATGAGACTTTTCGTTCAGTCTCTGAGTGGAGAGGCAAGGAAATGGTTCAAAGGATTATAGAATGGTTCCATTAATGATTGGGATGCCCTGGAAAAACGTTTCATTGAGAGATGGGGCGAAAAAAGGGACCACGGTTATTGTTTGACAGAATTTAATGCAATCAAGAAGAAATTTGATGAAAATATGAATGATTTTGTTAAAAGATTTAACAAATTGTATAATATTTTTCCTGTTGAAATGAAACCCCCTTCTATTGGAGCAAGGGTTGTTTTTGCTAGTGCTTTTGAACTAGATTTCAGTTTCACGCTGAGGGAAAGAAGGTCTCCTACATTGGAACAGATTCAAACTGATGCTTTGGAGATTGAAGCAAATATGTCTGCTGTTGGTAAAGTTTTAGATATAGGAAAGGCTAAAGAAGAAGCCTCATCTCAGGATCAGAGAATCGAAGACATGAATAAGGTCATAAAAAATATTTCAAATAAGTTGGTAAAGTTGGAAATAGATAGCAAGCCTGTAAGACAGAATAGAGGGGTTTTTAATCCCCAATTCAAAAAACAGCCCCTGCAAATTCTACAAAGAGAAAGAAAGGATCAAGATCAGGTGCAAGCACCTTTGTACATAGAAGCAGCCCCGTCCCGTTCAGCAGATGAAGATTACGAGAGAGAAGATGATGCTCGAATTTCTCATTGTAGAGTATGAAGACGCACTTAAATAGAGAAAGAAATTTTAAGTGATGAAAGAATATCATGAATGCTTGTGTGGAGGGACACACAAATGGAAGGTAATCCAGCTCAAAAAATAGCTAACTGGTTTCTGCCGTCGACCGTGTTCTCTCGATGTTATAAAATGTGACCAAAAGTTGTCAAAAATGCCAATTATTTGCAGAGAAGAAAAAGCTGGCTCCGCTACCTCTTCTCCCTGTTTTCGTTGAAGAACCCTTTAGACAATGGGGATTGGATTTCATCGGAGAAATCAATCCACCATCTAGTGGGCAGTTTAAATGGATTCTTACTGCTACATATTATTTTACGAAGTGGGTGGAGGCAATTCCCACCAGGAAAGCAAATGATTTGGTAGTAATGAAGTTTTTGGAAGAGAATATTTTTAGCAGGTTTGGATGCCCAGTGAATATTGTGACAGATAATGCTCAGGTTTTCAGTTCACTCAAGTTTATTAATTTTTGCCAAACTTACAATGTGACATTGTCTCACTCTACAGCTTACCATCCGTAGGGAAATGGATTAGTAGAATCCACCAACAAAACATCGGTTAGAATTTTGAAGAAAACAATCAGTGAGAATCAAAAGAATTGGGACACGAAGCTAGTTTTTGCCTTGTGGGCAACAAGGATGACTACAAGGAGGTCTACCGGCAAGTCTCCTTATGAGCTGGTGTACGGCACTCAAGCTTTATTCCCCACACAATTGGTAAAACCTATGATTTCTTTTCTCCAAGATGCCCAAGCAGAACCAAATGCCATGATATGAAGAATGAACAATGTGATGGAACTAAGTGAAAGAAGAAATCAGGTTCGTGACAGCTTGCTCACTTATCACCAAAAGATGAAGGCAGTATTTGATAGAAAAGCAAAGGAAGTTTTGTTTCAGAAAGGAGATTTAGTATTGAGATGGGATACACGAAGGGAAGATAAAGGCAAACACGGTAAATTTGACCCCTTGTGGTATGGCCCATTCAAAATTTATGAAGTCCGGGGCAATAATACTTTCATGTTGGAAAATTTGGAAGGAGAAGTGTTGGATATGCCTGTGAACGGGCAATATCTCAAGCATTATTTCCAACATTAAGCAGTTTCTGGTTCATCATTGTATATATCCAGTGTGGCCATTGTACATTTTCATCAAGCAATATGTGACACCATGCATGAGGTGAAGGCACTAATCTGCAAGTTATTAGTGTTTCGTGGTAAAAACACTATCCCCAGGTGGAGCCAGATGTTGTGCATCATTATCTACATATCCTTTTTATATTTCATTTTGAAATTATGAAAAGAAAATTAAAAAAAAAAAACAGATAAGAATTCAAAAATATGCTTTACATGAAGTTTTAATTAGCATAAAAACAAAGGGAATGTGCATGTTTTTTCGTTTTTATTTTATATATGTGAAGTGGAAGGTCAACTTTATTGTTTATACAGGTGTTGTTAAAGTCATACCTTTTCGAGCGGTGTTGCCGCTATCATACAAAGAAGCTCATGGGACATGCAAATCACAAGCAACTTGTTCGCTGGCTTATAAATCCTAATTCCCCGCAATGGACCTACGTATCTTCCAACTTTGGTGATCGATTTGTTTCAAGTAATTGATGGGTATGACAGACCTTTCCATTGCCTACAGACTCCCGCATGACGTCATCCACTGCCAGCTGTTTCTCCACGTCGATCTTGCATTTATTATGATTCCCACAATCTATAAAAAGGGTTTTTCCGTCCTATTGTGATTTATTTGTGTCTGTTTGCCCTGTTTAAACCGCGTCCCGCCACCTTTGCACTATTCAGTACTTTGAATTGTTTGCAAATTCCTGTCAATCATGGCCAAGCGAACATCATTGTCTGGTTTGTCAAATCTGAGTCCCCTCCTAGATAGCGAGAAAGATGTTCATGATACCACGTCATCCGTAAATCATCCTCTCTTGCATTATCAAGTAACCCTGAACACTGACAAGTCACCCGTGTTTTCTGCTATGCAAAGTTCGGGAGTGTTGTCCGCCTGTATTCCAAAAACTCATGTCTTCCCCGAATTTATTTCTTGGTTAGTTTCCTCTATGTACCCCGGCAAGTGTTTTGTTATGAATTCCCAAGGGGAAAATATTCTGCAGGTTTCAACTCAATTAATGCGTCAGGCATTATGTTTTCCAGAAAATGATTCTCCTTTGCAGTTCTCTGAAGATTCGTTGATTCAATATTTCGAGGAGCTTTCAAATGAGGAGTTTAATTGTTTCATGTCGTTTTTGGTATCAAGTCCAGAGAAGACTCAATTTGAATCGAGAAAGTTCAGTTTGGAGGCATTTAATGTTCAATACAGGCCAGTTCTTAGCTGTATTATGGAGATTTTGGGGAGAGATGATGATCGCGAAATTGACAAGGTAGCCCTGGGGATGTTTGCTCTCATGATGAAGCCTGGGGTGGTGCTGGATATCCCATCATTTTGGCAGGAAGTGGTGAATTCTCAATTGATTGCCTTCCCTTTAACAGGTTATTTCAGATTTCCCTCATTGGTAGTCTACTTGTTTTTATATCAGAATGTTGAAGAATTCATGAGTGTTGGTTTGAATATAATGGATATTAATAAAAATAAACAGTCAGTTTTTCTTTGGACCGATATGGTTAGAAGAGAAGAGAACGAAGCTGGTTTATTTGAATTTGCTGACCATTTCATGACTACTGCTGTGGCACCTTTAATCTTAAATCTACCTCCAAGCTTCCTTCCAAAGGCTCAGGAATTCTTGCAATTAGGACTCAACTGAAATTGGGAGGGACTCATTATTTTAAGGTTATTCTGAGAGGCGCCAGAAGGAGTCGTGATGTTTCCAGAAGCCTCAGCATTTGTTCCTATGAGATTGTTCACCTGGAATTTATAAGGAAAAGTCTAATGTGGACTGTTCATTTTGTCATAAGAAAGGATTAATGTACAAGTTGCTCATGAGTGTAGGCCCTTTGCTGTTAACACAATGTGCTTTTAATAGGGTCAAAGATATTGAAGAAACACACGTCATGGGAGAGAAATGGCCTAAGGACCCATGGATTATTTCACAAAGTTAAACATAGAATGGCATGTTTCTTTTACTCATGAGTAAACTGGATTTAGATAGAAATTAATAATCTTGTGAGGGCCAAGTTCATCATGGATCAGTATTCAAACACCTGCAATATTGGAAAAGATGGGCAAAAGAGGGAGAGATGATGTTATTGAGATCGATGAGGAGGAACCCCGAGAGGAGAAAAGAACTAAATTAGCAGAAGACCACTCTTCCAATTCACCTGGTTTTACTTCAGCCAAGACAACAGGTGGTTCCTCTTCATCTCCAGCGCATCTGAACTCATTTGGAAAAGGCTCCCTCCATGAAGCAAGTGTTCTGTTGTATTAAAGAAAAGAACTAATAAAGGCCAATATAGAAACATACAAAGCATCATATACCGCTTATCAAACAAGACTATTGACTCAGAATGATCCGGGAGAAAGATCACGAAGATGAGCATTGTCAGATTCATAAGAATGGTCTTGATCTTCAAAGAAGTGATAATTAAAGAGTCATGACGTGAAAAGATCCTCAATGAATTTCACATGCAAATAAATGCGCTTGATTGTCAGTCAGATTTACAAGAGCATCACAAAGAATTCTAGACAAATATTCTTGAAAATAAACAATGCAAGATGGAAAAAGCCAATGCAAGAGAATTAACTACTCGGAATGAAGAGCTGAAGAAAATCATAATGAAAATCGTGGTTGATCCAAATGATAAAAGCGCAATTCAAAAACTTATGAAGAGTGCAGAATCAGAAATATCTTCATTAAGGAAAAAGCTGAAATTGCCAGCTGCAGAGCATTCGTTGGCAGCCGAAGTAGCAGAGGTTGAAAAGGAAAAAGAGGAACTATGACAACAGTTGATAAAGAAGGACGAGGAACTTGATAAGGTAAAGCAGAATGCTATAACCTTACAAAATCAAATCCAGAACCATACTTGTACTTTTGATTTTTCTGCAGGTGGAGCCAACCCACAAGCCCAGGTTGTTCAGCTGAACACATAATTAAAAATTGCGGAGAGAGATTGCAAACAGGCCCAGTCTGAATTGGCCACAGTTCTTAGGTTGATGCAAGGATGGGAAGGAAAGGCAAATGAGAACGAACAAAAGCTACAAAAATCTGAGGAAGAAATCAAAGAACTCAAGGAGAAATTGAAGGGAAATATTTCCCTTATTAAAGCTAAGGATCTCATCTGGAACGAGATCATTTCTGAAATGCAGGAAAAATGGGATTCCATAAATGTAATTGCCAGAGAGAAAAACATTGTTTCAGAGCACGAAAAGGAGTTGTTATCAGAGAAGCAGGCCGCTATCAAAAGATCAAATTGGGCCAAGAAATTCATGAATTTTATTAATGCCAAGACAGATGAAGAGTTGAAAGATATGGGGATACTGGACAGGTATTTCTATGCTGAAGAGGTAAACAAAATGATCATTAAAAATGACCTTCTAAAGGCATCAGAGAAGCAGTTACAGGTAATTAAAGAGATGGTTAAGAAATTTGATATTTCGTTTGATAAGTTGACAAGAACAGGTTTGCCCTCATGCTAGAGGGAGGGAGGTGAGATTATGTCCTGGAAATTTTATGAGGATCAATTTATATTTGCAAAAAGCAGAAAAGATGGCCGACAAGAGAAGAAACAGATATTGAAGGGAGAAACAGTATTCAATTGCTTACAAAGGCATTTCCTTCTGCTGTGGATGGTGAAGACATTGTTCACAAGTAACCTCACTCACAGTCAAGTTGTTGCCTTCACACTAGAATATCATCATTATAAGAACGCTCCGATAACTCAAGTTAAGCTCTGGAAGGAATGCAAGAAATTTTCTATTGACACAGAAAAAGGATTTCCAGCCAAGCAGCCGCAAGTAGTCATTGAGTCAGCCGCTTTTCCAGGAACATCAGTTCCTTTAGATTAGGAGTTATTATCTTTTATTTTGTTTTAAGTGAAGTTGTGTAAATGTAATAAATTATTTCCGAGGCATGTACCTCCGCTTCAGAGAGTAGTTAAGTAGTTACAGTTAGTTAGAATCAGTTTTATAACTGAAAACCATTTTGGTTCAGATTGTATTTAAAGACATCTTAAGGAAGAAAGAAGGTTCCGAGTTGGGGACCTTGAAGGCTAATTTTGTACTGAACAATATTGAATGAATGAAAAAGCTTTGCAAGTTTCTATTATCCATTTGTGTTGAAGAGTTTTCTTAGTTTTCATTTCATTTTCATGTCTGAGAATAAAGTAAAGTGATTAGAGCTGCAGGTCTCTTGATATTTATATATCTAAGAGTTAATTATCCTTAATGGGCGTTCCTTTACTTTAGCTTATTTGTTATTCACTTCTTCAGGATTTTATTATGGCAGTTTCTGTTTTAAGCAGCATGACAAACTGAAATCCTTTTCTTTCTTCATCTTCCATTTCGCTCACTTCAATATAAAGGGAACATGGCACTGCAAAGTTTATAAAGATTCGATATTTGTGAGATATATTATTAATATTTTAAGGTTTTAATAAACAGAGACAGACATACAATTTGTGACATAATCTTTAATGTCTTGAGCACGGATTCCTGTTCACAGCAAGGAATTGTTTCTCAAGGAACAACAGTTCCGAGGATAGACACTTCATGCAATCATATATTAAGGGTTATCTCTCAGTATAATCTTTTATCTTACCAAATACTTTCCAAGGGTAATAATTTATCAATAAACACTTTTCAAGAAACAAACCAAATTTCCAAGGACAGTCTCGATAAGAACTTTCACAACATTTTGAAACCCTTTCTAAAGTTATGGAATGGAAGATAACATCTCAGTACTATTGCATTCTAAATTTGTGACGTGACTTTATTGTGCTATATAAATTAACTACAAAAATCTCAGAAATACGATGGATCAGTGGGTTCTTTGGTAGTAACCAAATTCACGGGCTGTAGCAGAACAATAATAAATATTTTAGACTCGAATTTAAATGTTTTCTATGCTAAATATTGGCAAAAAAAGAAACAATTGATCCAAACGAAAGACCAGAGGATAAAGTGTAGGGATGAATATGTAGAGATAGAATCCTTCCATTGCAGAGTGGTTCAGATTATAGTGGGTGATTTTCCCCTTTCCCGTGTTGATAGACCAGGGCTAGATGGAAATACATACTACTCTCACCTCGATATTGACCCCATCGAATTTTGTTTGTGAGTCTTCATCTGGATCGGTTGTAACTATTTTCAAACAAACCATTAGGGGATCCTTGTGCTCGAACAATTATTCTCTCATGGTATTCAGGATTGATTGCCTTAGGGGACACACATTCCCCAGTATGCGTGATTACTCTCTCCCATTACATTTTTAGTTGTTCCTAGAGTTGGAAGAATAAATTTTCGTCCTAATCATACTACGTGATTGATCAGTTGTCCTAGACAATGTACTTCTTCTATTATGGTATGGAAAAACATTTTTCTTTTTTCTCATTTGAAACATCATTTCTTTCAACTTACTAGGAAGCTTATAAAATAAGGATTTAAAAGCAAAATTTCCCCAAATTTCTGCTTGTTATCTTTAAAGGAGGAGAGGAGGTGGATCGAACTAGTGACTGATAGTTTAATATTTCAAGAAAGAAATCCCATCAGGCCATAAATACAGGTTGGGCTTCAATAGGTCGATTAATTAGAGGTAGAATTTCTATATACTCGGAAAATTCCTCGACAACAGCTAAATGAGTTTCTCCTAAGATTGAATTTTGGCCACCTTTATTAATAACACAAAACTATTGGATTTTTTGATATATAGATTGAGCATACAGAGAACAAGAGAGTGGAGTCAAAACTCTAACTTTCATTCAATAATTTTTTCTAGTACAGTCATGAGAACTGTTGTTCTGGATTTCTAGGGATGTTGCTCCACTTCCTATTCTTCTCTATCTATTCACTACTCTCACACTGCACTTCTCTACTCATACACTATATTTCTACTTTCGTGTGCACACACACACACACACACACACACACACACATATATATATATATATACAATAAGCCATAGCCACAATATTAAATAAAAACTATAACCTAAGTCTAAAAACTATACCAAATGAAAATTATGTCGCTGCGACAGAACAAACCATATAAAAAAACATTACAGATATGAATGTGATAGGTTTATCACATGGGCAGTCATGTCCCCTGACGTCAGTGTCAAACGATGCAATAAGTGAACGACAAAAGACTTTGTGATGGTTTATCACATCAAAGACTGTGCGAGCTGACTGGGCTTCAAATTGATGCGACGAAGTGCTATTGGCTACTGGAGGTTGATTTGTTAGTGGTGGGGTAATTCTATCACATGATTGCAAAGAGTGGTGGCATGAGTGCGAGGCTTGTGATATCATTTGATTGGACCATGGACGGATGACGTGGATTGGTGGGGTCCACAACAGGATGACGTGGGAGGTTTGGAATTCGAACGGTATGGTGCGGCAAATCAATGCGGTTAGGTGAATAAGTTATGGTGGGGGTTTGTATGGTCCAGGGCACGATTTTACACATCTAAGGGGTAGTAGAAATGTGGTTATTTGCAGGAGAATTATACCAAAACTTTAATGCACAAGTTGAGTGAAAGAAACTTAAAAAATTTCTTCTGCTCAGAATTTAATTTCTGTTGCTCTGATCCTTCTACTTCAAATCAAAGTTTATATCTCTATCATGTTTCCTCAATTTGCAGTTGGGGTTATTTCCAACACTCCCCCTTAATCACAACTGCTGCCATCTTGCATTCCTAGACATTTTCTGATATAATTAAAACTTTTCTGCCCCAATGGTTTTTTACAAATATCTGCAAATTTTTCCTCTATTCTACAATGCTGTAAAACAACTTCTCCATTGTTCTCCAATTCTCTGATATAATGACACTTTGAATCAATAAGTTTTGTTCTTTTATGAAACATTGAATTCTTGGATAAGGCTATTTCCGAGCTATTATCACAATAAATTGTTGTGCCTTTTATGTGTACATGGCACAAATCTCTCAACATTATTCTCATCCATACTTCTTTACATGTTGTTGCTGTAGCTGCCACATACTCTACCTCTGCTACTAATAAAGCCATAATTGGTTGTTTCTTAGAAGACCATGAAATGGCTCCTGATCCTAAGTGAAAAACATATCTAGAGGTAGTTTTGATGTCATCTATACTTCCAGCCCAATCACTGTCAGTATATCAAATTAACTGAAAATTTTCAGAAGAGGTGTATAGAATACCATACCCCTGCGTTCCTTTGACATACCTTAGAATTATTTTTGCTTCTTTCCCATTTGTCTCCTTTGGCTTCTCTATGAATCTGGAAATTAAAATTACAACATGAATAATATCAGGCCTAGTTGCAGTGAAATACATAAGGCTGCCAACTATTCTCTTGTAAAAACTTGGATCTACATCCTTGTTGTTGTCTTCCATGCTCAACTTCAATCCCATCAATGTAGGAGTTATTGCTACCTTGCAGTCCTTGCATGTTAAATATTTCCAAACTTCTTTCACATATTTTTATTAAGAAATAAAAATTTTATTTTCATTTTTCTCCACTTCTATTCCTAAGAAGTATATTAGCAATCCCATATCAGTCATCTCAAATTCTTCTTTCATGACTGTCTTAAAATTTTAAATGAGGTAAGCATCATTAACTGTGAATATCACATCATCAAAATATAAAACAACAATGAGCATCTTACCATATTTTTATTTGATGTAGAGTGTGGGTTCTCCTTCACACTTTTCAAACCCATTGTCCAGTAGATAAGCATTTTTTCTACTGTACCATGCTCTTGGTGCTTGTTTCAGCCCATAAAGAGCTTTCTTCAATTTGCATACCTTGTGCTCTTCGCCTTCTTTCTCATATCCTAGAGGTTGTTCAACATAAACCTCTTCCATTATTATTCCATTTAGGAATGATGATTTCACATCCATTTGATAAACTGCCCACTTATGTTGTGCTACAATAGACAACACTGCTCTTACTGTTTCCATCCTTTCTACTGGTGCAAAGGTTTCTTCATAATCTCTTCCTTGTTGCTGCTTGTAGCCTTTGACAACAAGTTTGGCCCTGTGCCTTTCAATCTTACCTTCATCATTTCTTTTGGTCTTATAGACCCATTTTACTCCAATCACTTCCTTATCTTTTCAGAGATCAACTAATTCCCATGTATTGTTCTTCTCTATTGCATTGATCTCTTCATCCATAACATCTATCCATATCATATATTTTGTTGCTTCTTAAAAATTAATAGGATCCTCTATATGAAAATACAATGAAAATAAAGAGTTTATACCTTGATTGGTTGCCTCTTGCTCATAAATTTCATTCAAGTTTCTAAATCTAGTTCTTCCTTCATTTTCTAAACTTGTGCTTGTGGAAGCACACAAATATGATCTTTGTGTTCTGCTTGGAGAAGCACTTTCATCACTTCTTAGTGGTGTTCTCATACCTTCCTGAGGTGTTCCTTGTTGTGCTTGTGTTGGTGGAGGTGGTGCTACTAATGAGGGATTTCTTCCTTCCATTTCTTCCTCATCATCTTCTTGAGACAAACAAGTTTTTACATTCACTGAATTCTCAATGCTTCCATCCCAAGCTTCTTCGTCAATCAACTCTACATCTCTGCTTACTATGAAACTATTGGTAGATGGGTTATACAATATGTGTGCCTTTGATTCTTCACTGTATTCAACAAATATTCACTTCTCCCCCTTACTATCCAACTTCTTTCTCAATTGATCCAAAATATGTACATAAGCCACACATCCTAATACTCTCATGTGGGTGACAATTTTTTTTATGCCACTCCATGGTTCTTCTAGAACTTTGTTCATCACACTCTTTTTTGGGAATCTCTTCAAAACATATGTTGCACAGTGTAAAGCTTCAGCCCAATATTCATTTGGAAAATGTTTTTCCTTCAACATGCTTCTTACCATATCCATGGTGGTTCTGTTTTCCTTTCAGCAAATCCCTTTTGTTGTGGTGTATACCTCACTATAATTTTCTCATGAATTCCATTTTCTCTGCAAAAACGTAGAAAATATTTGGAGATATATTTGTTTCCTCTTTCAGCCCTCAAAACATTTATGTGGTGCCCATTTCGATTATCAACAAGAGCTTTAAAGTGGCAGAACTTCTCAAATACTTCACTCTTCATCTTCAAGAAATACACCCATCTTTTTCCTATGTAATCATCAATAAAAGTTAGCATATAGTGGCTGCCTCCTAAAGATGGTGTATGCATTGGTCCACACAAATGTGAATGGACTATATCTAAGGGTGCTTTTACCCTTCTGCTCTTTCCTAATGGAAAACTTTCTCTATGTTGTTTGCCCAAAATGCAGCCTTCACACAGGCTGTCTAGTTTTTCAATCAATGGTAATCCGTTTACTATTCCCTTTCTATGTAATAAATTTAGGCATCCAAAGTTGAGATGTCCAAATCTCAAGTGCCATAGCTAGTCTTCATCCTTGGCTTCCTTTTGGAATATCTTTTGTGTCACAGCTTCCATTGCAACTCCTTTCTTCAAATCTTCTCTCATTTTGAGAGGAAACATTAGGTTACATGTCATCTTCACTTATGCAATCCATTGATTGCTTGGTGGTTTATCGATCATGGTACACACATCATCTTCAAAGAATACATTGTAGTCTTTTTGAATGATTTGTCCAATGCTCAAAAGGTTACACTTCATACCAGGTACACAATATACATCAGATATGGATTTCCTTTCTCCTTTTCTTGTTAAAACACTCACTCCACCTTTACCTATGACAGAGACTCTGATGTTTTTTCCTAATGTTACTTGAGACTTCACATTTTCATCTAATGTGGAAAACATTGACATGTTTCATGTCATATGCTTGCTACATCCTAAATCTAGAAACCATGTATCTTCATTCTTCTCTTTAGCCATATTACATTCTAGAAACAAATTTTCTTGACTCTAAGTTTCATTAGTAAAGTTAGCATTGGGTCTATTACCCATTTCACTCTGTTTCTTTCTACATTCATTGGCATAGTGCCCATACTTCTTACAGTAATGACATTGGACTTGGGATTTATCATACCTTTCTCCATGTGCTTGATTTTTTGTTCCTTATTGGTTGTTGTCTTCATACTAATTCTGATTTTGGTTGCTACCCCTTCCACTTGTACTTACAAGACTATTTCTTCTTCCTCTATTTTGGCTCTTGTTAGGTCCCTATATTACTAGTATAGTCCCTTATTGTTGTTAGTGTAACCCCCTTATTGTTATTATTGTACCCTTGTAACCCCCATTTTGTTATTATTGTGCCCTTAAATTATTATTGTTAGGTCGGCAAGGCTTACATTGTGGCCCACTAGGATTACATTATGGCCCCATGGACTCCTATATATAAAAGGAGGTTTTGTAAATTGTATCATGCAAGAATTGTTCATTTATGTAATGTATTGGAGGTTTCCCCCTCGAAGTGGCTCAATTCTAAGGTGTTGATATCTCTTTTCCTCTCTTTTTGGAGCTGGTTACACAACATTTGGTATCAGAGCTTTGGATTCTAGGGTTTCGCTGCTCCAAACAGGTCATCATGGAATTTTAGCTATAACCTTTTTTCTACGAAGTTTTAGAAGTTGAAATTTTTAGGGTGCGAAGCCGAGATCCTGAGGAATCGTTTCTAAAAATTTCAGAGCTTGGTTCGGAATATTTTCGAAGATATGATCTATGGAAGTTAGGTCTTTTTTTAGGCTCCTAAAAAGGTCATCGTGGCGTTTGCGCTATAAAAATTTTTATACGAAGGTTCAAAATCTGAAATTCGTATGGTGTGAAGCTGAAAGCCTGAGGAAATTTTTCAAAAAATTTCACAGCTTGGTTCGGAATATTTTTGGAGATATGATTTGTGGAAGGTAGTGCTTTTTCAGGCTCTTGAATTTCATCTCAAAGAGTTGATTGTGGGAAAACCTCAATAACTCTCTCTCTATGTATCGAATTAGAATTCCGTAAAAATTGGTCGCAAGTACATGGACTGTAGTTTCTTGGATATCAATTTCAGATACAAAGGACAAAACAGTGACACGTGGCAAGTCGTACAAGTTCACTCTACTGAACTAGTCCATAATTAGGTCATTGTGGGAGATTGGACACAACTTTGTCTTGGAGAATCCAAATCAGGTTAGACCTATGGCATTCGAAAGATAATTTATAGGGCTACGTTGGTACCTAAATTCAAATATTTAAGTTTTGCAATCATAGAGATAATATAATTTCAATATTGAGCTCCTCAAAAGCAAGAAAAAGGTGTGTATTTTTTTTCCGAATTGCATAAGTCTTGTTTGAAGAATCAATTTGAATTGATTCCAAGGGAATATTGTAGAATAGATATCAGTATTAGGTTCTAAAATATGCCTCGTAAAAATAATTCAACACCCATTAAGCCTTCAGAAGGCTCTACTATGACTCATGAAGATGAAGAATTGCAACATGATCTATCAAAATTACAAGAGCAATTGCAACAAATTTCACTCTCGCAAAGAGCAACAAAAAATGAAATGGAAGTTTTGAAGAAAGGCATGGAAGAGAAGATGGATGGTTTGAAGAAAGGCGTGGAAGCTAATATGGATGGCGTGGAAGCTAAAATGGATGGCATGGAAGTTGGCATGGAAAACATGAAGAATGATCTAAAAACAGACATCGAAGGTTTGACAAAGTTGATACAAGAAATGTTTCCTAATGGTGAAAAGATAGTAGAAGAACCTCATGATGAAAAAAAAATCAATGTTAATTGTGATTTGATAAACTCTAATGTTGGTGGGAAGAATCACCATATTCCAAAAATGGATATGAGGAAGTTTGATGGAAAGGATCCTGTAACATGGATACTACAGATGGAGCAATATTTTGATCTCCATAATGTGAAAAAACACACAAAAGGTACACATTAAAACTTTACATTTAGAACAAAATACATTTCTATAGTATCGATGGCTTTGCTCCTGTAAAAAAATTGTCACTTGGTCAATTTTTACGAAAGAAATGATAGCACATTATGAGGATACAAAGAGCAACACCTTCTTTTTCCAATTGATAAATCTCAAACAAAAGGGTTTAGTGGGGCAGCACATTGAGGAATTCCAAAAATTGAATATAAGGATAATTGATATTCCAGAAGAACACAGGATTGATCTCTTCATAGGCACTTTAAGGGATAACATACAACATGAAGTTCGTGTTCTGGAACCTGATTCATTAGAAAAGGCATTCAGGTTGGCAAGAAAAGTTGAATGTAAAATTATGGCGACAAGGAAGCCTACCACTCAATTCTATAAAGAAGGAAGTGTTGCTACGCCTAGATTTCCACAACCTACAAGGTTGACACCACAACAATTGGAAGAAAAAGAGAAAAAGGGCTTTGCTACAGTTGTGATAGCAAATACACTAAAGGTCATAAGTGTGCTGAGAAGAAATTATTTTACATAGATTGTGAAGAGGAAGATGAAAATGAACAAGAAGAGGATATACACCAGGAACCAGCCCTAGAAGAGGAAGAAATGAATCCGACCATATCGTGTAATGCACTGGCAGGAATTACCACTCCTCAAACTCTCAAGATAGAAGGACATATCAAGAAGAAAAGGGTAATAATTTTATTCAAGTTGCACCCATAATTTTATTCATTATAAGGTAGCCAACGAATTAAATTGTTTCCTATACCCAGCACCAGAATGTCAAGTGATGGTTGCAAATGGAGGAACTATAAATTGCTCTGGAAAATGCCATAATATCAAGCTAACCATGGGGAATATGTATTGACTAGTCCAATGCTTTCCATTCCTATGGGAGGTGCTGATGTTGTACTAGGAGTACAATGGTTACAATCTTTGGGACGGTAGCTTTTAATTTTCAAGAACTTTTCTTGAAATTTTTTTCAGAAGGAAAGGAAGTCGAATTACGAGGTATTGAAGGGAAGTCGGGAAGGATAATAAGCTCTAATGTCATGACAAAGCTTCTAAAGAAAGAACAACGAGGCGTAATTGCACAATTATGCTCACTAGAAGTTCCGACATCAAAATCATCTATTTTTGCAGATCTCCAACAAGTCTTGGACAATCATTCCAAGGTGTTTGAAACTCCCAAAGGACTCCCACCTATTCGTGATCGTGATCATGCTATTCATTTGATTCCAGGAGGTGTTCTTCCAAACATCAGGCCTTATAGATATCCTTACTTCCAAAAGAGCGAAATTGAACGTATGATTGCAGAAATGTTAGAGGCAAGTATAATTCAACCTAGTCAAGGTTATTTCTCTGCTCCTGTAGTATTGGTACAAAAGAAGGATGGATCATGCCGAATGTGTCCAGATTATAGGGAGCTCAATAAGCTCACCATTAAAGACAAATTCCCCATTCGTGTGATTGATGAATTATTGGATGAATTACATGGAGCAATTTATTTTACCAAGTTGGATCTTTTTTCAGGATATCATCAATTTAGAATGAAGACTGAAGATATTCCAAAAACAGCATTTCGAACTCATGAGGGTCATTATGAATTTTTGGTCATGCCTTTTGGCCTTACCAATGCACCTTCTACATTTCAAGGGTTGATGAATTCCATTTTCAAACCCTTAGAAAATTTGTGCTAGTATTTTTTGCTGATATACTAATCTACAGCAGTTCTTGGAAGGATCATGTTGAACATGTTAACAGGGTGCTCAAACTATTGCAGGAGAAACAATTATATGAAAAAACATCCAAATGTTTCTTTGGAGTACAAGAGGTGGAATATCTGGGTCATATTGTATCTCAAGAGGGCGTTAAAGTAGACCCTAACAAAATTAAAGCCATTAAGGAATGGATAGTCCCCACAACCATAAAGCAGTTGCGAGGATTTCTTGGGTTAATACGATGTTATCGCAAGTTTGTTAAGAATTATGGGAGAATTGTAGCACCTCTAACAACATTATTGAAGAAAGATGCATTTTCATGGACTCCTGAAGAAACTAAGGCCTTTGAACATCTTAAAGAGGCAATGTGCCTAGCACCGGTCTTAGCTACGCCAAACTTCACAAAAACATTTATTATGGAATGTGATGCCTCAGGAAATGGAATTGGTGCGGTTTTAATGTAGGAAGGAAGACCCATTCCTTTTGAAAGTCGTCCAGTCAAAGGAAAGTATTTACATAAACCTGTTTATGAGAAGGAAATGTTAGCAATACTGCATGCACTAAAGAAATGGCGAACTTACCTAATGCGGAGACACTTCAAGGTAAAAACTGATCATGATAGTCTTAAACACTTTTTGGAGCAAAGAATATCTTCAGAAGAGCAGCAAAAATGGGTCACAAAGATGTTGGGTTATTACTTTGAAATAATCTACAAAAAAGGAAAGCTTAATGTTGTTGCAGATTCACTCTCAAGAAAGAATGAAGAGGTGGAAGCATTGCTTTGTGCCATTTCTATTATCCAACCAGATTGGATAACTGAAGCAAGAGATGAATGGAAGAAGGACAAAGATGTATGGACACTCATTCAAAATATATTGCAAGATCCTAGTACATCTAATACATTTAGTTGGAAAAATGATTCCTTATGGTACAAATATCGTTTATATCTTTGTAAGAATTCCCAAATAAAACAAAAGATTCTTCTGGAATTGCACACTTCTCCTTTAGGAGGACACTCAGGATTTTTAAAAACATACCACAGGGTGAAGAAAGATTTTTTTTGGGATGGCCTTAAATCTGATATTCAAAAGTTTGTGGCGGAATGTTTGGTTTGCCAGCAGAATAAAGTGGAAACAATTAAGACCCCTGGACTTCTACAACCTTTATCCATTCCAAGTCAACGTTGGGAGGAGATTTCAATGGATTTTATCACAGGTTTACCTAAGTCCGAAGGAAAGAGTGTCATCATGGTGGTAGTTGATAGAATTAACAAGTATGCACACTTTTGTGCATTATCTCATCCATTTAAAGCAAGTACAGTTGCTACTGCATTTATGGACAAAATTCAAAAGCTACATTGAATCCCAAGGGTCATTGTGAGCGACAGAGATCCTATTTTTACTATAAATTTTTGGACGGAGTTATTTTCTTCTTTGGGTACTCAATTACCTCATAGCTCATCTTATCATCCTCAATTTGATGGTCAAACGGAGATAGTAAATAAATGTTTGGAAGGATATCTTCGTTGCTTTGTATCTGATAAACAAACACAATGGGTCAAGTGGTTACCTCTCGCTGAATGGTGGTATAACACTTCCTTCCATACTGCAGCAAAAATGACCCCATTTATGGCACTTTATGGATATCATCCACCATCCATCACATCAGATTTAAGGGAAAATTCGAAGGTTCAAGCATTGGAATATCACATCGAGCATCAGCAAGAAGTTCTCCAACTCTTAAAGGATAACCAGAATTTGGCACAAAATCGAATGAAACAACAGGCAGATCAACATCGCAGCGAGAGAAGTTTTAATGTAGGAGATTGGATATTTTTACGGCAACAACCATACAAACAAATGTCCCTCAAAAAAGCTAAGAAGGATAATAAATTATCACCAAAGTAATATGGTCCTTACAAGGTGTTGCAAAATATCGGTACTATGGCATACAAATTGGAGCTTCCTGCTTCTTCATGAGTACATCCAGTTTTCCATGTTTCATGCTTAAAGAAGGTTATAGTTGAAAATCTTCCAGTTTAAACAATATTTCTAGAACTTTATGAGGAAGGAAAAATCATATTGGAACTTGAAGCGGTCATGGAAACAAGAACTCCACAACTACGGAATCGATCAATTTCAGAGTATCTCATCAAGTGGAAGAACTTACCCAGTGAAGATTCTACATGGGAGGATGAGAATTTTATACAGAAGCACCCAGAGCTACTCAAGCATTGAGGACAACACTTTTTTGAAGGAGAGGGGCATGTTAGGTCCCTATATTACTAGTATAGTCCCTTATTGTTGTTAGTGTAACCTCATTATTGTTATTATTGTACCCTTGTAACCCCCATTTTGTTATTATTGTGCCCTTAAATTGTTATGGTTAGGTTTGCTAGATTTATTGGGCTCAATAGGATTACATATTATATCCTGACCTGCAGAATAAAGAGTTAAATTAACATCCAAGAACTTAACTAGCTTTGATATCGATCCACCAGCTTCATAATCTCAACTGAAAGAGTTTATCTCTTTTCTTGGAATAAAATAATATCTTGCCTCACCTTCTTCGTCATTGATGGCTTGACCTTCTTCACTTCTTCCAAAGAAATTGGTCAGTATATAAAGCTTTTATAATATTATTTATTTGTCTGTCCTTCTTCATGTAAATATCAAAGAGCATGAATTCACTAATTGAAATCTGAGATCTTGTTCTTCAATGAAGTTGACCTTCCAACTATCCTAAACTTCTCAATATTTTCTCCACTATTTTTCTCTCTTCTACTGTCTCTCCATGAGATCTTATTTGGGTAACCAACCCAATCAACTGAGTAAAGAAGGAGTCTAAGCTATTAGAATTGTTCATGAAAATAACTTCAAACTCTCTTCTCATTAATTGAAACTTTGTTGTCTTTACTTTCTCCATTCCTTGATAGGCTTTCTAGAGGGCATCTCATGCCTCCTTAGACTTCTTTACTACTGAAATTCTTGGAAATATACTTTCATGCACTTCTTGATAGGGATAGAAGAGGGATTTTGAGTCTTTATTATTATTACTCTTCATAAAATCCTTTTATGCTGGTGTTAAGGCATTGTACTCATTTGCATCAGCTGGTTCTTCAAATCCATCTTCAACCAGTTCCCATAAGTCTTGAGATGCAAACATGGCTCTCATTATGATTTCCCAATAATCATAGTTCTTCCCATTGAAATGTGGGATTTCAATATTTGACATACTCATGCTTGTGCTAGCTCCTACCATTCTTTTACTGTGCAAAACCACAAAGCTTGACTATGTATATTAAATAAAACTTTCTCACTACTGGAGAGGTAAAATCTTACTTGTGGAAAGATATGAATTGCTGAAAACCTTCACTCTATTGCAGAAATGCTTCAAAATTCTTCTTCTTCTTTTAGCTTCTTTAGCAACTACTGAGAGCCTGGACTAGCTCCGATACCATGTCAGATTTTCTGATAAATCCCTAACACAAAAGAGAGGAATTTATTTCCTCTTTCAACAAAGATATTTAATTCATAAATCTTGAAAATTGAGCATTAAAACTAATCTCAATACATTGAGCATACATAGAACATGTAATATCCCGAAACAAGGAAAATAAGAAGTATTGGGAATATCTTATAATATTCCAAAAATCGACTGCTCAACACTGCCTTCACAAAAAAACGCATTTTCAGAGATGTAAGCCATATAAATTAAATTCATCTCCTGGATCCATTAGATACATCCATATAACATCTAATTTTGATAGGATATCATAAAGAAATGAAACCAGGTGAGGTAAACAGACCTCCCACACTAGAGTAGCTGAAAATGACTAAAAACCCCAGACACTGCTACTCAAAAATAATGCAAAAAAGAGACTGCGTAGTACTATGAGGGTTTCAAATTAGAAAAATAGGAGAACAAATATATCTACTCATATATTATTCAATAATTCTTAGGAACTGAGATCTATTCTCCTTATTACAATTACAAGAAAACTCGGGAAGGGTTTCTTGTCATACACTTTGAATAAAAATGTGATCTTCAGAAAATTACTGAATAATCACTACAACACTGAAGCATAAGAGTGTATAAGGCTTAAATATGTCATATATGATGTATATCCCTCAAGGGCTTCCTCCCATGAAAGGATGAACCTCTCAATCCCAAGAAAACATTGCAACGGAGCCACTATACCATCTATTGAAGCTGCCTCCAAAAATAACGTATTCCCTAGCTAGAACAACACTAGGAATGTTAGAGAAATGTGTGGTCTCATACCATAGAGATGAAATGGGTTCTAAACCCTTCCAAACAGATGTCTCAAGTGATGTAAACCTTCCTCCAATGAGAAACTAACTCAGAAAAGCGGGATTCCAATCCCTTCCACTGTTGCACCTTGTAACACTACAAAATAATATGCAGAAACTACGCTGATGAAGTAGGCTTAATCTTAGCCTTAAAAATTGATGTGGAAAATTAATGCAAACTCTTCCAAGAGGCTCCTCACAGAAAGAGGTGGGATTTCTGCTCAGGAACACCCAGTGCTAAATAGCACAGCAAACCTACTAAACATCAAGTGGAAGAAAATGTCTGAGCAGAGAAGAATAATAATCTAAAACATGTAGAATAATCCTGCCATCCTCTTCCTTAAATAAAATATGAGTTTTCTTGACCTTGGCCCCACTCAATTAGGTCATCCCTATCAAAATATTCATCTCCCTCCAAAACTGCATTATTCCTTCTTGGATTCATGCTCCTCCATAACTGCGTTGTTGACTTAGTCAAAGTGGGTTGAACCAACTTGATATTATCCATGTTCACACATGGAGGTGTTTTATTAAGCTATAAAGAGTGTCTCCTTTCACACTTGGAGTGTTTCTATTCCCCCTTAGGAGAGTTATGGGCTTTTCGACCCATTTATTCACCGGTTAGAGATGATGCTAACTCTAATGTTCCATCTAGTTTTGAGGCTAAAATTTGGGAACATTACAGTCCCCTCCAAAATATTTTCTTGTCCTTAAGAAAATGTATAGGGAGAGAAAAATTTCTCCCCTCCTCCTCTTTTGGCCTCCCATCAATGGTTTCCATCTCTACATCAAGATAATCTGCACTAAAACTGCCATCTAATGTTTCCTCCCAAGTGTGCAAAACCAAATGGTCTACATCCATCAAAGGTGGAGAGTGTGAATGGAAACTTGCTTGCTGTCCCATCACCTCCACAAAGTAGGAATGATGAAAAACATAGTCAATGAGTGCATCCCTCACCCATGCAATCATCCAAATGAAATGAGCCATCCTACGTATCTCATAAAAATAATCATCAACCCCGGTTTTATACAATGTGTTGGGGTTGCATGGAGAGATTGGATTTTTCCATCCAAATGGTTTCTATCTCCATTTATGGTAAACATGGGGCTGCCTCTATCCTTGGGCTGAAATAACATGGCCTCCAAAAATGGCCCAAGTTCCCCCATCAAACAAATCATCCATGAAGTGCCCGCTCAAGTTCTTCAAGTGGTTCCTCCCACAATAAGGGAAGAAGTGTGATGTGGCAATCATGGTTTTCCCATGGCTTCTCCTGAAATGTACAACATGTGAAGTGGGGAAAATCATGCTCCCAATGGGCATCTCCAATACCTCCAGCACTCTCCAAACAAGGCTTTCCATGAATATCAAAATATCAGCAATAAATGGAAGCAAAATGCAATAAAAACAAGTTGTCATATGACAACCGAAGAGTGGTCCATAGTTCCACCAATGGAACCAGCACAGTGCATCCTCGACCTGCATCAAAACATAGATTAACAAGTGCTTACCTAGCCACTTTTTTGTTGCCACACTCTTCTCATAAGATGGAAACATGAAGATACAATGTAGTGTCAATGGTGCACAATAAGAATCATGTGGCTTCCCCCACAAACCACCAATAAGGCAGCCAAAATCAATGCTACAAGGAGGTGCAAGTACATCATCATATAATATGCAGGAGGAGATAATTCTTCTTGATACATAATTCTACTCAAACAAGGAAAATAAGTACAATACAAAATGTGAAATTATACCTCCTCCATCATGTACTTCAGATCTTGAGCTGAAATGGCTCAACTGGAATCTTTCCCTCATCTCCAATGAGTAGGGAAGTGGCTGTGACCTCCTATCTATCACCACCCAGGCTATGCATCTCTCCATATGCTGGAATATGTCATGTTTGATGCCCTCCCAAGTGAAATCCTCTACCAAAGACATGTATTCATCATAATGCATGGAAAGGAAGTCCTCATGTGTTGTAAGTAGCAACTTCTCCTTGAGACTAGAAGCTCTAGTCAAGAAGACTCTGCCATGTGAATATATGACCATATCATCCACCATATACTCATCATCTCTATCTTGGTCATCGAGAATCATGCATGCACCAAGATCCTTGGAGTACTCTACTAAGAGTTGGGATCTCCAATAAGGATCAATCCTCCTAAGAGACAACGATGGAGATCTAGCATGTGAAGCTCTCCTCATGCTGCTGCCTACTACTTTGACATACCCCATGCCAAATTCTTCCCCCAAAATCTTAACCTCTCCAAAATCCAAGAGTGGTGAACCCAAATATATGATGTCTCTCATCAATGCTAGATCTGGTGGCCTCCCAGGTGGAATGCCTCCATTTAGTGAGACATCAAATTCAAGAGTGGACTGCACATATGGTTGGGAAACCTTGCCCTTGCCTTCACAACATAGTATAGTCTTCCTCCTCTTTGCATTATCTCTCTGAAATAGAGAAAGGTGTGTGCCTCTCATCAAATGATGCAGCCCTTCCTTCCTACCTTCTCATTCCATCTGCAATGCTTCATAATCATGTTGCTCACTGATTGTTCTTTGACCTCCATGTATGAGATCCTGGGGAACTCCTTGCAAGGATACAAGGATCCCTCCTACCGGAGCATGTGCTCCTCCTTCCTCTGCATGAGGCACTGGATTTGCTCAAATGTTACAATATTGTTGCCCTCTTCTTCATCAATGTGTACAGACAACATCTCAACAATTGGATCCCCTTGTGAAAAATTGATCCCCATGCCCTCTTGTTTAGGAATATGAACTAGATTTATTGCCTCCAGCAATGCTTAATGCAAGATGTCAGCTCCTCCCATGGTTTTTTGAAGTGGAGTTCCCTCCATCACAGGCAAGGGTTTTTTTCTCTCAAGTTTCCCTTGCTCATGTGTCGTAGGAAGTTTTTCACCAAACCTTCCCACCAATGTTTTAATGAATCTTGCATAAGAGGAAGTGTTTGCACTTTTTAGAGAATAATATTCAAAAATCCACCATGCATGGGCCTTACCTTTGAAATGCAGCACTGCTACTCTGATGGCGTCATCTTCAGAAATTTGATGCTTCTGCAAAAAGGTATCTAGCTCTTCCACCCAAGCCCTGGCTGAACATGTAGGGGAACCATCAAAGGTAGATAGAAGAAATCTATTTGCATCCTACTGCTTGATCTCCTCCACCCAGACCTTGCAAAACTCTTGGAAATTGGTATGATCTCTAAACCTCTCGGTTTGAGATTCATACTCTTGAAACAATTCAGTAAGAGTTTTCCTCTTAGGTATTCCCCCTCCTCTCATCCATCTCAAGATAGATCTGGGGACTTGATTGCCCTGTGCATCATGGTGTGTAGATGCATGCTCACACCAACCATGTGAAAACATATATTCATCTCTATATCAAAATCCTTTGGAGATCCCATCTCCATTCTAATTTTATTCAGCTCTCCTTGAAAGATCTGCATAGATTTTGGAAGAATCTTTGTAAGCTTCTCTTCCTTTCTCCCTTCACATACTGAAGCCTTCTCTTTTCTGTCCATATCTCCTAAAAGTGTAATTGCCTGAGATCCACAGGTTGAGCCAAGACTTAATATTTTATACCACTGTGATATCCCAAAATAGGGAAAATAAGCAGTATTGGGAATATCTTATAATATTCCAAAAATGGACTTCTCAGCAATGCCTTCATAGAAAAACAAATTTTCAGAAATTTGAGCCATAGAAATTAAATTCGTCACTTGGATCCATTATATATATCCATATAGCATCTAATTCTGAGAGGAGATAAAAAAGAAATGAAACTAGGTGAGGTAAACAAATGTCTGACACTAGAGTAGCTGAAAATGACTAAAAACCGTAGACACTGCTACTTAGAAATAATGCACAGAAGAGACTGTGTAGTCCTATGAGGATTTCAACTTAGAAAAATAGGAGAAAGAATATGTCTACTCAAATATTAGTCAATACTACTTAGGAACTGATATCTAGTCTCTTTATCACAATTACAAGAAAACCCGTGAAGGGTTTCTTGTCATACACTCTGAATACAAATGTGATCTTCATAAAATTACTTAATAATCACTACAATGCTAAAGAATAAGAGTTTGGAAGGCTAAAATATTTCATATCTAATGTAGATCCCTCAAGGTCTTCCTCCCATGAAAAGATGAACCTCTCAATCACAAGAAAACACTGCAATGGAGACACTAGACCATCCACTGAAGCTACCTCCAAAAATAAGGCAATCCCTGTTTGTGCTCAACCTAGTCTCCTAAATTGAGTTCATTAATTTTCAACCAGGGTTGGTAAACTGCTGAAGTGTGGTGCACTATATGTGCCTAGGTATTTGTTTCTCACTGCGTTGTGTTTAGTGTTTTCTGATGTTTTTGGTTTTATGGTTTTATGTTTTGAGAGGGAAAGAACTAAATGTTGATGGAAAGATGCTACTGGTTAAAAACAGAGTGAAGCCTACATTATGGATGACAAATGACAAATGCAAATACTGAAACAAAACAAAGCCTAAACTATGGCTAGCAAATTACAAAGCTTGATAATGACTTCAAGAAAATAAACCACAAATACGACACGAGCTTAACTTGTCCAATTCATTCATTAAAGATGTTTTGGAAGAGCTTGAGAAATGGGCAGCTAAGTGTAAATGAAATTCTTCTAACTAAACAATCAAACAATCAACTTACAATGTTACAACATCTCATCCATGATTAAAGGTCTATTAAAATATGTTTGGAAAAGAACATTTGTAGCACCATAATATTTCTATTCTAAACTAGCTTCTAACTTTGTTACTACAACTCAATCTAGCACCTGGGCCTCACACAAAAAATTATAGATTTCTTTTTAAAATGAGTTTTGAGAAAAGGCTTGTTTGTGAAATGGTAAAAAGGTTGCAAAAATACTCCAGGCCTTAGACTGATACTACCTTCTGTCCAGATAATTATGTGTTAATATAAGTTTGGAACAAAAGAAGTTTTGTAAATAATGAAGACCGTGGTGTTTAAATTTAACAACTAATACAATCTGAAATGAAATGGATGGCAACTACGTGCTAATACAGGGAACTAAAACTAAACTAGAGTGCCACTAGTCTATTTGAAGTACAGTGAACAATGTTAGACTGAAAAGCCATTATCAAACTGTAAATGGAATGAAAGAACTGAACCACATGCATTCTACCTCCGGAGTGCTATACCTAAGTTATCATGCAACTAACCCGAGGAATTCTACAGTTCATCCCGTTCAGTATGAATGATGTTCTGGAAGAGTTTGTGAGAACGAGTATGGTTGTATCATTCAAAGCAATTGAACATAAACACAAGACTGAAAGCAAATACAACTAAAGTCCAAGGCACCACAGTTACTACTTACTCACTTTTATGATGTTTTGGAAGAGCTTTATACGAGTAAGATTAGTTGTGTTACTTGGTGCAAACTAGCAATTAAAACCTACAATATCACAGTTATACCTCATTCATCATAATGATATTTTGGAAAAGTTTAGTAGAGTAAGTTTTAACTGTGATAACTAATGGAAATAAATGCAACTAAAACCTACACTATCACAGTTGTGCCTCATTCTTCATAATGATATCTTGGAAAAGTTGATTAGAGTAAGTTTGGTTGTGATAGTAAACATAAACAAATATGAACATAAGCTGAAATAACAACAAAACTAAAATACTTATCTACTGTATAAACAAGGCCGCTCAGGAGGCAGGGGCCCTCTACCACCAGAGTAGCATGAAATCTAGCTCAAAATCAACTCAACGCGTTTAAGAAAATGCTGCTTCTTTCATTAAAGAGGAATCACCTTAAAACAGAGTATCCACGGACTTCAAAGATTTAGCAGTCAACCATAAAATCTAACCAAAATCTAACTTTTTGTCTCTCGGTTTCCCGAGCATATTTATAGAAAATTTACATAACAGAACTTGAGATAATACGGGATTATTGTCTTTCCTAATAGAAACTAAACTAGGACTCTGATCATGATCACGTAACAGAATCTGGGCTGTCCTTATTCTGTTAGGAGTCTACCTCCTAGTTTGGGTTTCCACGTGCTTTACCACGTACAGAATTCCATTCAATCTCCACGGAGGGCAACAAATGATGAGGACATGACATGGAATACACCCATGTGTGCTTTTCTCCAAGATGACATCCAGAACCTATATAAACATGAAGCTGGCTACAGAATTGGCAACTAGCTACAGAATGTCTGCATTCTGTAGCTAGTTTCAGTTCAAAAAGTACTACAATGACACAATCAAAAAAACATAGCAAGTTAGCCACGATATTCATTCTTAAAGCAATTTTAACTAATTTCATTGATCATTTGAGCCTGGGATTAATAATGGATGAAAGAAATGGAATGGAATGTGGTGGAAGAAAGAAAATTTTTGGAGCCCAACATACCCCCACTGCTAGATTCTTGCATGTCCTCATGCAACTATTCCATGAACTCAGAGACCTCTGCAAGAACATCCAATCCTCTTCTTCTGCTTTGTCTGGTAGTTAAAGGCCTTCTGGGCTTCCTGATGACTAACTTGAACCTTAAATTGGTAAGTGCCCTGATTAACTTTTTGTTCCTCTTTTTCAACTTTTCATTAGCCTTTTCCACTTTGTCCATTTGTAGAGATAGAGCTGAGTTCATACTGGTTTTTAGTTTAACTTGTTCCCTCAGAATATCATTCTCAGTTTTGATATGTCTATTAAGTACTTCCAGCTCGTACCTATCTCTTCTTAGCACATCTATTTCAGACAGTGGAGGACGAGGGGTTCTGTCTCTACTCTCTGAAGCTTTTCTCTCCAATGTTTCAACATAGTTGTAAATTTCTTGCTGTGCAGGATCAACTTCTGGAACTTATTCATTAAAATCCTCCTCAGTAGGTGTTTCTTCATCTTCTATGTTTATAACCCCAGTTTTTTTAACTTTTGTTTTCCTTGGCATGCCCCTCAGTCTGTGGCTCCTCCTCGGTTGAGATGGTCCTTCTCCTTTTTCTCTGGCTACTCTTCTTATGACTCTTTTTCTCGAGCTGCTTCTTAATCTGAACTAATTTTTCAGAGATCATTTCTTCACTACTTTCTTGTGTTGCCTTATCAATTTCAGTTTTGGAGGGTCTCCATCTTCTGCTTCTTTTTGTAGGTTCATGTTCAGGTGAAGGTTCTTTTGGTTCCTCAAAGTGATTTCTCACCAAGAAGTTATCCCAATTATCCCCTATTTTGCTCAAATGATGCTCAATCAAAATCTTAACTAACCCATGGTGGTATAAAGTTGTCTCTAGAAATTGAATTCTCTTTTGGACAATTGAAGCCATTTTCTTTAAACTTTGAAGCAAGAAATAGGGCAAATTAAGCTCTTCTTCTAGGAAATGCATTATCAACCTAATATGGTAAACATAGAAAGTACCATATCTACCTTCACAAGTGATGAATTTTTGTAGGATAAGCAACATGTTTCTCCATTTTTTCTTTAATGCAGAACTAGGGATACCCTTTTTAAACACAGTGACATCCATACCTGGTGACTTGAGGATCTGCTTCCATGATTCGTTATGGAATTCTCTGTTCTTAAACCACCTTTCTCCTTGTCTAAGGAGTCATGTTGCTTCTGCAATAAAAGCCTCTGTGATAGTGAATTTAATATCTCAAACTTCAACCTCGGCTCCTTTGAATGCCCTTGCAAACGTTTTAGTAACCTCTTTATGGGAGCCGTTAAATTTTTCAAGGAATTGCAGCCATCCTGCTTGTTGCAACATTTCTCGAATTTGGGGATAGCCTTCTAAGTATTTAGTGCCAACTGGTTCTGTTCTCACAATGAAACCCATAACTCTTCTTCAAGCTTCAATTTACCAGCCTTCTGCTCATGGTGAGAATGGTCGTTAACAAGCCGTTTTTGCTCCCCAAATGTTTCCTCTGTTTCACGGTGACATCGGTGGTTACAGAATGAAATGGTTAAGAGTTGGCTGCAGAAAGGAGTGATAAGGAATGGTTACGGAATGATTTAATGAGGTGAGGTGAAGAAAACGAATAATGAGTGAAAAGACCATGGAGATATTTCAAAAATCATCATTAAATGCTTAGTGACGTGATTCATCCAATCACTTCAGCACTTTAACCGTTTAGAGAGATTTTTTTTTTAATGATGATTGGATATGGGTTTTGGAATGGTGAAATAGAAGGATTTTTATCCAAATTTTTGCGGAAGGTTTATTTGGCATGATCAATAAAATCAATCAAAACAACTTTTTCGAATTATTCATAGCTAAACTATACTAAATTTTTTCATGATGTGGCATTATAATTACTTCATACCTTTGCCTTTGCTTTGATTTTCTTGTGATCTTCATATGCCTTCTTGATCTTGACTTGTTCATGGATGTGCAGGATCATTTTGTTGCAAATCAAATAATTGCTGGTCAGTGTCTTCAGGTTCTGTAGCTGCAGAATATCTGTCTGGCTGCAGAAAGTCTGATTAGCTACAGAATGTATGTTTGATTGCAAAATGTACCTGTAGAGGACTTGTATCATGGAATGGAGTGGTTTGGAATGTAAATGGAATATTGTATGGAATAAATGAAGATGAATGATGAAATATGGCATAATGGGGTATGCATGAAGTGAATGATGGAGTGGAATGGATTACAATTTTATGAAAATGGAGTGAAAAAGTACCCTGCAATTTTCTGTTGTGTATTATTCAATTGCAGAAAAAAATCAAATTTTAAATTCTGGAATGGAAATGAGGTGGATGAATTATGGAATGAGATGAATGAAATATGGAATGGATTGAAATATGAATGAGTGAATGAGATGGAGTATGGATGAATGAGTAAATGGAATGAAATGAAATGAGATGGATCATAAGTGAAATGGATCTGCACTCATGATTTTATAAAAGCTGCTTGCAGAAACAAAATGGAAAAGTTAGAGTGTCAGAAAGACTCTGATTTTCACCCTATATTTTTTGTATAAACATGCCAATCATTGATTGGTTTTCATGTTTATACTTTATTTTTATTTTTATTTTTATTTATTTATTTTATTTTTTCAATAAAATGACTTCAGAAAATTCAGTTAAGTTGATGAAGAAGAAAGATTCTTCTTCATTAACTTCACATCACTGTTTTCCTGGAACTTTGTAATAAATTATTCCCTTGAGAGTGGTTTGTGATATAGCTTCAATCTATGACCATTTACAAGAAAAGTAACCTCTTCTTCATTTATTGTCCTGATTTTTACTGCTCCATTGTCAAAAAATTTAACAACTTCATATGGCCCAAGCCAATGTGTTTGAAATTTACCTTGAAAATCCTTGAATTTTGAATCAAACAAGAGAGCCCAGTCACCTTCTTTGAACTTCTTTCCCTTGATGTACTTGTCATGCCATCTAGCCCTCTGCTGTTGGACTATACTGGTTTTCTGAACTGCATCTTGTCTGATCTCATCCAATTCATTAATCTGCTCCAATCTATGCTTTTGTGCTTCTGATAGATCAAGTCCTAGCTGAACTGCCATTTTGAAAGTTTGAATCTGGAACTCTATGGGAAACAAAACTTGCTTTCCATAAACAAGTTCATAAGGAGTATGGTTTGTTGTGCTTCTCCATGTAGTTCTATAGGCCCACAAGGCTTCAGGAAGCCTATCTACCCAATCTTTTATATGTAAATGGACAGTCTTTGTTAGGATCCCTTCATCATTTCTGTGTTTGATTTTGTACCTCTCCATCATTTGTTCCACTAGCCTTGATGTGAATTGAGCTCCTTGATCCGTAGCAATTTCCCTTGGGACACCAAAACGAGTAAAAATATCCTCAAAAAGAAAATTAACTACAAATGCTTCATTAGCAAAAAGTAATGGCTTGGCCTCCACCCATTTGGTAACATAATCAGTGCAAACTAATATATATCTCTTTTGTCTTGATGGAGGACTAATAGGTCCTACAAAATCCAAAGCCCATTTTTCAAAAGGTTCAATATGTACCTGAGGTTGTAATGACATCTCACCTGAAGGAGAAGGTTTCCCTACCCTTTGGCAACTGTCACACCTTTTGACATACTCTTTAGCATCTTTAAACAAGGATGGCCAATAATATCCTAAATGAAGGATCTTATAGGCTGTCCTTTTATCAACAAAGTGTCCGCCACAAGGTTCATCATGACATGCTTTGAGAATCTCAGGCATCTCATCTTCCCGAACACATCTCCTAATGATCAAATCTGGACCTGTCTTGTACAACTCATTAGCAACCCATGAATATTTTGCACTGTCATAAATGATTTTTCTTTTCTCTCTTGCATTTATTATTGAAGAAAATTTTCCTGAAACTAAATAATTAGCAATGTCAGCAAACCAAGGAGTCTGAGTAGAAATTGCAAAAAGATATTCATCAGGAAATTGATCTTCAACTGGAGTCTCATCTTTGACGTTTTGGAGTCCAGATAGGAAATCAGCTACTGTGTTTTGTTTTCCAGGCCTATCTAGAATGGTAATGTTGAATTCTTGTAAAAGCAATAACCATCTTATAACTTTGCCATTAGTAATTGATTTGTTCATTAAGTATCTAATTGCAGAATGATCTGTGTGAACAAAAGTTTCATAGCCTGTTATATAGTGTCTGAATTTGTTTATGGCATGAACAACAGCTAAAAACTCTTTTTCAGTTACAGTATAGTTTAACTCTGCAGGAGTCAAATTTTTACTGGTATAGTAGATGGTATAAGGAATCAGGTCTTTTTGTCCCAATACTGCTCCTAGAGCTGTATCTGAGGCATCTATTGAAATGTGAAAAGGTAACTTCCAGTTAGGTCCCCCTAAAATAGGTGCTTCAGAAATTTTTGTTTTTAGGGTCTCAAAGGCTAACTGGCAATCAGAATTCCATTTGAATTCACAGTCTTTGGTAAGCAATTTAAAGAGTGGAGATGCTATCTTGGTGAAGTTTTCTATAAACCTCCGATAATATCCTGTAAATCCTAGAAAGCTCCTAACATCTTTTTGACAACTTGGAATATATAAATTAGAGATGACTTCAACTTTTGACTCATCAACTCTAATCCCATCCCCTGAAATATGATGCCCCAAAACAATACCTTCAGTAAACATCATGAAACATTTCTCATGACTAAGTGAAAGATTTGCTTCTTGACATCTCTTTAAAACTTTTTCCAAGTTTGCTAGAGCTTCTTCAAATGTGTTTCCATAAACTGTGAAATCATCCATATATACCTCTACACAATCATGTATTAGATCTGAAAAATTCCTAATACTGCCCTTTGGAATGTTGCAGGTGCATTGCATAATCCAAATGGCAATACTCGGTAAGCATAAGTACCCCAAGGACAGGTAAATGTGGTTTTGTCTTGGTCCTCAAGTGCTACTTGAATTTGATTATAACCACTAAACCCATCTAGAAATGAGAAGTACTTTTTGCCAGCTAATGTATCTAACACTTGATCTATGAAAGGTAAAGAAAAATGATCTTTAAGAGTAGCTTTATTTAATTATCGGTAGTCAATACATACCCTCCATTTACCATTTTTCTTTGGCACAATTACCAAAGGAGAAACCCACTGACTATCTGAAATAGGATAAATGAAATTGACATTCAACAATTTATGCAATTCTTCTTTAACAATCTCCCTAAGATTTGGATTCATCCTTCTTTGAGGTTGTCTGATTAGTTTACAATTTTCCTCTATATAGATGTGATGAGTGCAAGTCTTAGGACTTATCCCTTTCATATCAGTGTACTCCCATGCATATGCAGAAGAATGTCTCTGTAATATCTTGACTAACTCTTCTTGTTGAGATTTTTCTAGGTTCTTGTTTATGTTTAAAGATTTGCCTGGAAATATCTCATTTGTAGAGCTGCCAAATTTATCCATGGAATGAAGAGACATTTGTCTTGATGAAAAAAACTCAATGTTGGATTCTTCTTGAAATGGTTCATGTTTATGTTCCGAAGAGGATTCAAAGTTTTCTAAAGTATTCAGAATTTGACTATCTTCACTAATCTCTGAAATTGTGAAGAGAGGTTGTAAGTCTTCTTCATCCTCTATCCATTGAGTATCATCTAACTATGTAATTTTTCTTGCTGGAGGATACAAAGTGAATTTCTTAGTTGAACTACCATTAGAGATGTACATATCACCAGATCTACAACTAATGAAAGCATCAGCTGTAGCTAACCAAGGTCTTCCTAATATAATAGGGTGTCCTCCTAGATTATTCTTAGGAGTTAGGATCATAAAATCCACAGGATACTCCCAAGAATCTAGGGACACTGGAATGTCTTCTATTACCCCATCAGGTTTAATCACAGATCTGTCTGATAATTGTAATAATGTGGGTGTAAAAAGAAGATTAGGAAGTTTTAGTTTATCCATGATTTGTCTGCTCATGATATTGATTGCTGCTCCTAAATCAATGAGTGTGTTTTGGATCTCAATTCCATTGATGTGAATTTTAACAACTGGATTTCCTGGGTCTAGATACTTTGGAATAGCAATCTTACCCATCATGATATCTGCTATTTTTCCTGCCAATTGAATTTTCTTTGTCTCTCTTATTCTTTTTCTTGTTTTCTTCATGCTCAACTCCTTTATTGTCTTTGCTAAAATTTGAATTTCCTTGATAGCTTGTAATAATGGAATCTTAATACAAACATTTCTTAGCTCATCTAGGAAATCATAATTAGGCACCATAATTTGTTTTTCTACACCTCTATCAATTTGTAATCTTTCTGGAAAGGGAGGTGTAGGAGTGGATGTTGATGGTTGCTCTAATACAGGAGTTGAAATTATTGGTTCTTTTTGTTTTGATTTTTCAATGTTTGGGTCCTGAAAATATGTATCTTCTTCAAGACTTTTATTTTCTCGTAGAGAATCTTCCTCAGAGTTGTCTTGTTCTTGTATAATCACAGAAGGTTTCCTCTTTTCAAGTATTCTTCCAGACCTAATTTGAACATCACTAAGGTCTAGAGGAGTAATTAAATAAGTTGGAAACTATTGGCCTTCTATCATATATGTATTCTGAGGATTTTTATTGTTGGGGTTTGGTATGGGTTGAGCAGGCAACTGATTTGATTTTTGAGGAAATGGTAATGGAAGTGGTTGATTTTGATGTTGTAAATTTTGAGGATTTTGTTGAGGATTTTGTTGTTGAGGAAAATGTGGATAGGGTGGATAGGATGGTGGAAACTGATAGTACTAAGAGTATCTTCCATAGGGATTTTTTGCCCCTTGTGCCCAAGCTTGAGATTGATTTTGAAATTGGGGCCAAGGTTGCTGCCAAGAATTCCAATTTGGTGGAGGTTGATTATGCATTTGATCATGAAATCCTTGTGTTTGGGGTCCTTGCCAAGGCCTTCTAGAGACAAAACTGAGAGATTCTGTGGCACTTGTAGGAATTTCTTCTTGAAAGACAGATTTAAGACCAGGAAGTGAAGGACAACTCTTGGTCTCATGTTTTTCTGAACAAATGACACAGGTCTCTACAACTTTTTCATCCAAAGGACATTCTCTCAGGGCATGCTTCTTTCTACATCTGGGACAAAAGATTGCTAAAGCATCAGATTCAGCTTTTTGCTTGTTTTGTAACTTAAGGGTGTCTATTTGTTCACTAAGACTCCCTAATATATCAGATTTGAATTCATCAAGCATATGCCCTATCTCTGCCCTACTTACTGTCCCAGAAGCAGACTTACTTACCCTTGCAAGAGCAAGGTCCCTTGGGCCTTTTATAGTTTTAGATTTCCCTCTTGAAAGATTGATACATAACTCAACTATTTCAGGTAATGTAAGCTGAGATATATCCCCTTTTCCCATCATGTTAAGGATATCCAACCATTCATCCCTAATTGTTTTCAACAAGAGAGCTTTTAAGGTGTCTTGATCTAAGTTTTCCTTTTTTGCTCTTTTGATGTTGTAATGAAATCTCTCCAACAAATCTTCCAAGTTTTCATCTTCTTTTTGTAACATCTTAAACACTTCCTCCTATGATTGACTGGCATACAATAATCCAAATACCTCTCTAGAAATTCTTGTTTCATGTCTTCCCATGTCCTAATAGAACTGTTGATCAAACTCATAAACCACTTCAATGCTGCTCCTTTCAATGTTGAAGAAAATAGTTTAAGTTTTTGAGCATCTTGTAAGTAGTCATAAGTTCTACACAGGATTTCAAATTCAAATAGGAAGGTTTCAGGATCTTCAGTTTTAAGTCCATAGAAGTTTGGAAGGACAGAGGGTGAAATGTTTTTCATGGTTGTATTGGTTTCTTCATCTACTATAGGAAACCCAAAAGAGCTTCCCATCTCTCTTCTACCTCTTCCTCTACCTCCTTCACCCTCTACACCTCTACCTCCTTCTCCTCTACCTCTACCTCTACCCCCTCCAAATAATGTGTGTTCTCCATTAAAGACTCCTCCTCCTCCTCCTTCTGCCATAATTGATTCTTCTAAGGAAGTGGAAAAGTTTGTGTCTCTAATAGAGGTCCTTGAATCCTCTTCTAAGGTAGGTTCAGTGGATGAAATGGAAGGTCTTTCTAATGGACTATCTGATCTTAAGTCCTCTGGGAGTCTAGGATCAGTAAAGGATGGATTGTGGGTCTGAATTGGAGGTGTACTGGCTCTTGATCTAGATGAAACAAGTGGTGTTCTAGGGATCATGCTTCTGCTGCTGCTTCTTATGAATCTACCCCTTGAGTCTCTCTCTCTACGCATATAATTGTTTTTGGGAGTTAAGAAACAAGGCTACCTAGTTACACTTCCCTGGCAACGGCACCAAAATGTTTGTGCTCAACCTAGTCTCCTAAATTGAGTTCATTAATTGTCAACCAGGGTTGGTAAACTGCTGAAGTGTGGTGCACTATATGTGCCTAGGTATTTGTTTCTCACCACGTTTTTTTTAGTGTTTTCTTGATGTTTTTGGTTTTATGGTTTTATGTTTTGAAAGGGAAAGAACTAAATGCTGATGGAAAGATGCTACTGGTTAAAAATAGAGTGAAGCCTACATTATGGATGACAAATGACAAATGAAAATACTGAAACAAAACAAAGCCTAAACTATGGCTAGCAAATTACAAATCTTGATAATGACTTCAAGAAAATAAACCACAACATGAGCTTAACTTGTCCAATTCATTCATTAAAGATGTTTTGGAAGAGCTTGAGAAATGGGCAGCTAAGTGTAAATGAAATTCTCCTAACTAAACAATCAAACAATCAACTTACAATGTTACAACATCTCGTCCATGTTTAAAGGTCTATTAAAATATATTTGGAAAAGATCATTTGTAGCACCATAAGATTCTATTCTAAACTAGCTTCTAAATTTGTTCTGCAACTCAATCTAGCACCACTAGGCCTCACACAAAAAATTATAGATTTCTTTTTTTAAATGAGTTTTGAGAAAAGGCTTGTTTGTGAAATGGTAAAAAGGTTGCAAAAATACTCCAGGCCTTAGACTAATACTACCTTCTGTCCAGATAATTATGTGTTAATATGAGTTTGGAACAAAAGAAGTTTTGTAAATAATGAAGACCGTGGTGTTTAAATTTAACAACTAATACAATTTGAAATGCAATGGATGGCAACTAAGTGCTAATACAGGGAACTAAAACTAAACTAGAGTGCCACTAGTCTATTTGAAGTATAGTGAACAATGTTAGACTGAAAAGCCATTATCAAACTGTAAATGGAATGACAGAACTGAACCACATGCATTCTCCCTCCGGAGTGCTATACCTATGTTATCATGCAACTAACCCAAGGAATTCTACAGTTCATCCCGTTCAGTATGAATGATGTTCTGGAAGAGTTTGTGAGAACGAGTATGGCTGTATCATTCAAAGCAATTGAACATAAACACAAGACTGAAAGAAAATACAACTAAAGTCCAAGACACCACAGTTACTTCTTACTCACTTTTATGATATTTTTGAAGAGCTTTATACGAGTAAGATTAGCTGTGTTACTTGGTGCAAACTAGTAATTAAAACCTACAATATCACAGTTATACCTCATTCATCATAATGATATTTTGGAAAAGTTTATTAGAGTAAGTTTTAACTGTGATAACTAATGGAAATAAATGCAACTAAAACCTACACTATCACAGTTGTGCCTCATTATTCATAATGATATCTTGGTAAAGTTGATTAGAGTAAGTTTGGATGTGATAGTAAACATAAACAAATATGAACATAAGCTGAAATAAAAGCGAAACTAAAATACTTATCTATTGTATAAACAAGGCCGCTCAGGAGGCAGGGGCCCTCTACCACTAGAGTAGCACGAAATCTAGCTCAAAATCAACTCAACGCATTTAAGAAAATGCTGCTTCTTTCATTAAAGAGGAATCACCTTAAAACAGAGTATCCACGGACTTCAAAGATTTAGCAGTCAACCATAAAATCTAACCAAAATCTAACCTTTGTCTCTCAGTTTCCCGAGCATATTTATAGAAAATTTACATAACAGAACTTGAGATAATACGGGATTATTGTCTTTCCTAATAGAAAATAAACTAGGACTCTGATCATGATCACGTAACAGAATATGGGCTGTCCTTATTCTGTTAGGAGTCTACCTCCTAGTTTGGGTTTCCACGTGCTTAACCATGTACAGAATTCCATTCAATCTCCACGGAGGGCAACAAATGATGAGGACATGACGTGGAATACACCCATGTGTGCTTTTCTCCAAGATGACATCCGGAACCTGTATAAACATGAAGATGGCTACAGAATTGGCAACTAGCTACAGAATGTTTGCATTCTGTAGCTAGTTTCAGTTCAAAAAGTACTACAATGACACAATCACAAAAACACAGCAAGTTAGCCACGATATTCATTCTTAAAGAAATTTTAACTAATTTCATTGATCATTTGAGCCTGGGATTAATAATGGATGAAAGAAATGGAATGGAATGTGGTGGAAGAAAGAACATTTTTGGAGCTCAACAACCACTTTGATAGTTACAAAAAAAAACTAACACCTCGCCAATATTACTATGAGACACATGGATAATTAACAACCTACAATTTCTAATTTATACACAAAAATCAAAATCTCCCTTCTAGAATTTACATGGTACCCTAGGGGTCTTAAATAAAATGATTTTCCTAGGGTGATGCTCCTGCATCAATGAATCATACTAGTTGTGACATGACATAGTACGTATTCCGGGTGAACTTGTTGCCACAACACCATTATGATCGCTGGCGTGGTTGAGAAAAAAACAACTTGAAGAAATCTTTAGAAGGTCATATATTTCTATGCACAACTCATAATTAAGCAAGATTACAATGGTTGGAAATTTGTTGTTGAGTAGAACACGTATACAAGCTCAAAAGAGAACCTATAATATTACTTGTAGAGGAAAAAAATCCATTAACTCACCTCCTTAATGCCACTTAGGGGGATGGGTACATGATAAGAGAAGATGAATTTTCCTATCATATTAAACAAAGAACAAACCTAATAAGCCATTAAGTAAAGATGAATGTCTCAAAAAGCATGAACCCAAGGGTGAATTATACTAGTTGTGACATGACCTAGTACAAATGCTTGGTGATCTTGCTACCACATCACTAGTATGATTGCTAGAGTGATTGAGAAAAAGAGAACCTGAATATTTTTTTAGAATGTAATATCTTTCTACGCATGACTCATAATTAAGCAAGAATACAATGGTTGGAAAGTTCTGGTTGAGCAGAAAACATATACAAGCTTAAAAGAGACCCTATAATTGTACTTAAAGAGGAAAAATTCCATTAACTCACCTCCTTAATGCCACCTAGGGGGGTGGGTAAATGATATGAGAAGATGAATTTTCCTATCATATTAAGCAAAGAACAATTATTGGATCTAGTTATTGAGGGTAACATCAATGTCCTTGTTGAAATTATTCCTTTAAATTAGGATAGATATTGGAGTTCTTCCGTAATAATTAGATGTATGGATATCATGGGGACTAAAAACATACATGAAGGGACTTTCACTTTTTCTATGGTGAAATAATTTTTTCCTTGAACTTTTCAAAGTTTAATTTTGGAAGAGTCTCAAGATGGTTTGAGTGGACTTAAATAAATTTCTCATGATATTATTTGATTCATCAAAGTGTGTAACATCTAGCTTGGGACATAGGCCTTCTTCATTAAGGATGATTTCATCTTCATTAGAATAAATAATATTTTAGCTTAAGACATAGCCCTTCTTCATTAAAGATGATTTCATCTTCATTAGAATAAATAATATTTTAGCTTGGGACATAAGCCTTTATCATTAAATATGATTTCATCTTCATTAAAATAAATAATATTTTGAAATTATCAAAAATAAATTCAATTGAATTAAGAAAAATGAAATAAAATATGTAAAAAAAATCACTTCACTCCTTTACAATATTCTCTAATAAATCACCTTAAATCACTTATAAATCCCCTGATTGCTAATTTGGTTATTTTATTTCATCCCAATTATATGATCTAAAAGAGAAATTTTGAGTTTGAATCTTGTATCCTTTATGTCAATATATTACCTATTAGAAGGAGTCTCTATGAAATTGGAGAAAATGAAAAATTTTGTCAAATGGTCTTCTGATTTATTTTTATTTTTATTTTTTCTAAGTAAACGTAATCTATTAACAGAGAAAATTATTTACAGTAGGCCATAGCCTTATCCCTCCCCAATGTAGTGGCATTTTGAACAAAAAACCATTGATGAACACTGCCCTTCAAGAGGGAAACCAGTGCTGAGCATTTTTCAAAAAAAATCCCACACAGGGGAGACATGGAGTTCTGAGTTTGGATATCATAGCTGACAATAACTAAAACATAAACATCATGACAAACAGAAACAAGCCCTGAAGTAAGGGCCGAGACAGTGTACGAAAAACAGATAGAGAGGGTGGTGTTACTCATCAGGAGCTTCTTCAACGACCCTGCACCAAAATTCATCTGGTTCCCCATCGTCCTTGTATAGGTCCGCACTTGAATGGATCACCTTCCCGACAGCAGAAGGAGTCTGCACCACACTCGCTTGACCCTCAGCAATCTGTGCCTCACTCGCTTGACCCTCAGCAATCTGCGCCTCCAACAGTCTTCATCTCGCTCGCTTGACCTCCAGTGTTCAGCTTCTCGCTCGCTTGTCCTTCATGCTCAGTGTTCACCTTCAACTGTCCCTGCGGGGCCAAGCAACACCTGAGATCCCCGTCAACCTTGAGAAGGTCATCCATAGAAGTAACCACATTCCCTGGCGAAGGAGGATAGGCTTGTTTAGCACTTTCTTTTCCCTTGTCGTTTTTCACCACGTCCGGCTGCGTACTAGTCTATCCAGCCACGCCTTTGCTCGTGTTGACCTGAGTGGCGTTTCCCTCCAAATCATGCAAGTCCATGTTGTCTGTGAGCTTCTTGCCAGCTTTCTTTCCCGAATACTGAGCCCCCTTAATGCTGCATTCGACCCTGCCAAAGCAGGGAGTCATTCCCTGAGGATTTTCCTGAAAAACAACCGTGATGGAGGCCGTCACTCTGGGATGATTAAGAGAGATGTTGAAATAAAAATGCACAGCGTGGGGATGAGCAGGAGGAATCAGAGGATTGGGGGAATGAAAGCTGCGCCCCGAGCGGAGAAGATGACCCCTCTGAGCACTAGAAAGGCTGTCGAAGTTTGAAGACGACACAGAGGAGGTGCTGGAGGTGGTGGGGGAATGCCGAATCTGGCGTATGGTTGAACCTCTCCTACACCGCATTCTATGCCTGAGACGCGGCATATCCGCAGACGAGATAGCAGTGTGAGGAGGCGAGTGAAGAACAGAAGACAGGGGCGTTTGAGGAGGTAGAGTAACCATAGCAAGCATACAAGAGCCTGCGAGAGAGTATTGGAGGCTATCTCCCAACTCCAAACAGCAATTGAGACTACTTATCTTGCCAGTCACAGTGCATGCAGAAGAAAGCCCAGCATCCGGAGTGCAACACAGCTTAACAGGCAGGGGAGTTCTGCTAGAACCATAGCCGCGCTCCATTCTTTCAACCCAATATACCGTGCACCAGTGAGTCCTTTGCAATAAACCTTCATAAATTTGAGCAGAAGACATAGCCAAGTCACGGCGTGCGAGATGGTATCGAGGATCGGAGGCGAGGTTGTAATGAGTGCCAGGAGTTAATTGCATTAAACTTTGAATAATCCAATTTATGATCCGAATGACAGCTTCGAGGCAAGTTGGCATATGTCTTCCCATCATGCCACCCTCCCATCCCATCACCTTAAACCTCTTCATCGTCACTCGCATCCGGGACTTCTGCTTCGCTTTGGACCAGCATTTGGCATTCCTGTCTTTGATCATCATTTTGAATTATTTCGAGAGTCCCTGTAAGAAGGTTGTGCTGGTTGTCTACTCCCGCGTTGGCTAATAAATCAGCAACTTTGTTTCCCTCCCTTCTGATATGCTTGAAGAGGAGCGCTCTATTGTTGATGAGCCATTGCTCAATGTTCTCCAGACGTGCCTCAAGTCTCCAACTGTTGGAAATTTTGTGCGCATGAGCCCCATTGAGGAGCTCAGTGGCGAGGCTGATAAGAATTTTAGAGTCCCCTTCAATCTCTAGAGGATGCAGCCCAAGATGTTGTGAAAGGAGAAGTCCCTGCCATAGGCCTTCCAGCTCTGCCAAATTGTTCGTGTCCCATCCAAGGTTCCCCATGTAGATAGCTATGAGTTTTCCTTTGTGATCTCTGATTATTCCCCCGAAGCCTGCTTTGCCTGGATTCCCTTTAGAAGCGCCGTCAAAGTTAAGTTTGAAGGTGTTCTTCGGAGGAGGGATCCAAGAGCTCTTGGTGTGATCTGTTCTAGGGATTTTGTGCACTAGCTCTCGAGGGTAAAGCTGAAGTCCCTAGTTTTCCTAGATGGCTCTTTCTTTTGCTAGAGTTGGATAGTCATTTGTGTCCTAGGAATGCAGGGCTAGGGTCTCAGTAAGATTGAGACAGAAGTTCCTCCAGATGATGTCTATAGGAGTTTTTTGATCCCTGAAGATGTGTTTATTTCTCTCCTTCCAGATTGTCCAGAGGAGTAGACCTGGGATTATTCTCCAGAGTTGGTTTAGGATTTCGCTTCTGTAGGGATTCTTATGCCAGTTCCTGATAGAGTTGATAATATCTTCGGAGGGACAGCAGTTTTGTTGGCATCGAAAGCTGACTTTTTCCCATAATTGATTGGCCAGAGAGAAAGTGTTTAGAAGGTGCTGTTGAGTTTCCTCATGAGTACAGCAGTTAGGGTAGATTGAGGGGCCATGAAAGCTTCTTTTCCTCAAGTTGTCCCAAGTGAGGAATCTTTGATGCCCAAAGAGCCAGAGAAATAATGAGACTTTGGGCCAAACCCCCGAGCTCCAAATTCTGTTCCATAGGGGATCTTTAGGCACAGGATCGTTACTTAAGATATTGTAGGCTTCCTGGGTTGAGAAGGAGCCTTTTGGCATGTATCCCCATCTGAGAATTTCCCTGCTGTGTGAGGTTCTAATACATCTGTTTTTGAGTTCAGAATTTAATGTTGCCTTGGTCTGTTCATCAATGTTCCTTATGATCCTTTCAGCCTGTTTCCACTGTCTATAACCCTGTGTTGCATTGTCTATCCAATGTTGTTGAACTGTATCCATTTGCTGCCTATCCCATTCCGGTTCGGGAGGCGGTCTGTAGGTGTTAGTGAGTTTTTGGAATTGATCCCAGGAATCCGTCCAGAATCTGGCAGTACTACCTTTCCTTAATTCCTAGAAACTGTGTTGTTGAATAAGGAGGTAATGTTGTTTGGCTGCATTCCAAATGAGTGAGCCTTTCTCCGTTGGAGTGAATCTGATGAGTTCTTCCTGTGGTCTGTGGTTGGCGTACTTGGCTGTCCAGATGATTGCCTAGGGCTTATTAGGGGTGGTGAGCCAGCTCCACCATATTTTGGCACCCATTATGGCATCGCTGTGAGTTGGATCACGCAATCCTATTCCTCCTTGTTCCTTTGGCTTGCAAACTATTGACCATTTGACCAGAGCCCACTTTCGATTTGTGCCTTTGGATCCCCACAGGAAGTCTCGCTGTAGGGCCTTTATTCTTTTGAGAACCCATTTTGGCGCTGCCAAGATGGAGAAAAGGTAGAGAGGCATGGCTTGTAACACCGCTTTGATTAGAACCACTCTACTTGCGATGTTCAGAGTTCTGTGAGTCCAAGAAGAGAGGCGAGCTTCAATTTTTTCAAGGAGTTCTCGCCATGAGGCGTGCTTTAAGGCAGAGGCAATTAAGGGGGTGCCCAAGTATTTAGAGGGGAGGGTGGAAATTGATAAACCAAGGATGCGGGCGATAGCTCTTTGAGTGAAGGGAGGGGTATGAAAGAAGAAGAGCCGGGATTTAGCGATATTGATACACGCACCCGAGGCTGCCAAGAAGTCATTCAAAAGGGATTTAAGTCGGGAGGCTTCATGCACGGAAGGGTAACCAAACACCATATTGTCATCCACAAATTACTGGTGAGTTAAGGCAGGGGAATTGTGAACTGAGAGGCCTCGTATCTGCTGGGATCGGAGGGCATTTTTAAGATGTCGCCCCAAGCCTTCCGCCATTAAGACAAAGAGGAAAGGGGACAGAGGGTCCCCTTGTCTGATTCCTCGAGAGGGGCTAAAGGGACGCGAGGGAATGCCATTGATGAGGATTGAGAATAAGGAGGAGGAGATAAGATTATGGACCCAGCGAATCCAAGTGGGGGAAAAACCAAAAGCATATAACACCTTCTGAATGTACATCCAGCTTAATCTATCAAAATCTTTTGAGAGGTCAATCTTGAGAATCATACCTGCCTGTTTGGTGTTCTTGAGGGAATGTATGATTTCATGTGTGAGGATGATGCCATCCAAAATTTTCCTTCCTTCAACATAACCAGCTTGCTCAGGCGAGATGAGTAGGGGCAGAAGCGGTTTCAGTCTGTTGGCGATGACTTTAGAAATAACCTTGTAGATGACATTGCATAAGCCGATTGGACGAAATTTTTCTGGCGTGCTGGAAGCTTCTTCTTTGGGGATTAGAGCAATAAAGGTCGCGTTCAAGGAGGGGAGGAGCCAATGCATTGATCGCGATTCCTCCACGACCATCCAGACCTCCTCTTTGATCAGATCCCAGAATTTGTGAAAGAAGGTGGTAGTAAAGCCATCCGGTCCAGGAGCCTTTCCTTCTTTGAGATGCTTCATGGCCATATCCACCTCCAGACTCAAGACCGGGTGAAGTAGAAGTTGATTATGCTTGTCGGTTACTAACTTTGGAATATTCTGAGTGATTTTGTTGATGGCCGGCAATCTGTCCTGAAGAGGTTCTTGGTGCACAGTGTGGAAGTGGTTGATGAACTCCTGCTTGATCTCTGCATGATCTTCCACTTTTTCCCCCTCCTGATTCTTAATAAATGAGATTGTATTGTGCATGCGCCTTTGAATCGCAGATCTGTGGAAGAATTTAGTGTTTATTTCACCCTCCTTCAGCCATTTGATTCGAGATTTCTGCCTCCATAGAATTTCTTCCTGCTTTGATCTTTCCTCCAGCTGCAATTGAAGTTGCTTTTCCTGTTCCAAAGTTTGTTCCATGTAGCCTTCTGTGATTATTTGTTGCTGGAGAGCCTTCATTTCTTTGTGTAGATTCTGATGTGCCTGATAGATATTGCCAAAAGTGGAATGATTCCAGCTCTTGATGTGGCCTTTTAGGAATTTGAGCTTTTGTTGGAACTGGAACATTTTGGACCCTTTTGGCGGCTTGAAGCTCCTCCACAGCGAGCTGATGAGGTCATTGAAATTATGGTGATTGAGCCAGAAGGCTTCAAAACGAAAAGGGCGTTGCATAGAGTTACCCGTCCTTTGCCATTGAAGTAAAATCGGCCAATGATCAGAGCCGGTGAGAGGGAGGATAGAAGATGTGATGTCTCCTCCCAAATAGACTGCATTATCTGAAATTAGAAATTTGTCTAACTTAGATGCTATGTGCTGCCGACCCGTTCTTCGATTACTCCAGGTGAAAGTACCATTGCTAAATTGCATATCAATCAACTAGTGATCTTGTATGAAATCTTTGAAAAGGCTGCTTTCTGGCTCTAGCTTGGCCCTGCCCCCCATCTTTTCCTCCAACTTGGTGATCATGTTAAAGTCACCTCCTAAAATCCATAGGGGATGGATTCTGTCATGGTTGAGCGTTCCTATATTTTCCAGAAGAGCAGTTTTGCTGGCGGCGTCCTGAGGGAAATAGACGTTTGTGAGGTGACCATGTATGTTGGTACCTATGATATGAAAAGTTGCTTGTATGATGTGGTGGGTAGCATGGAAATCTGAGAGAGAGGTGGCCTGAGTATTCCAGGCAATGGCCATCCCTCCAGAAGCTCCTGAGGTGTCCACAACTACTGAATGACAACCAAGCCAAGCTTTTGAGAGAATGTTGCCTAGAGTGCTACTGTTACATTTAGTTTCTTGCATGAAAAATATCTGAGGTTGCTCTTGCTTTACCATGTTTTTTATCATTCTGAGTTTCCCGGGACTGTTAAGTCCTCTTAGGTTCCATGAAGTGAGCTTCATGATTCACTATTTGGGAGAGGCTTGTAGTACTTTGTCAGCTTTGCATATCTACCGGAATCAACCAGGATTTTGCCCACTATGATTGTTCTTTCCAGATCTGTTTTCCTTCCCCTCTTCTTGGAGTCTTTTGGGGTTTGATTGCCATCCCACCTACTACCTGGTTGGATTCCCAGTTCTTTCTGTTGGAAAGCTCTGGAGATAATAACTTCCAGCGTATCTATCTGATGTTCCTGAATCTTGTCAAATTATTTTCTCTGGCATGCTTGTTTGAGCTCAAGGATGTCAAGCCCTCTCAGATCAATGCTTTCCGGTTCTTCATCCATGATTTGGGCTTGACTACTTCCCGCTTCAGGTTGATTGGGTATGAAATCCACATCCATTCCGTTTGGTTTCCTGTCTGGGTCCTTGAAGGGAGCGTCTAATAGACCAATCTGAATCCCCTTGGACGGAGGATTAGGAGGGGAATTAGGCGGAGGGTGAGGCGAGGTCGTTTTGACTGCTTGGGGTACATTCGGGTCGGCTTGAGGGGTGATATCCGTGACAATATCTAAGACTTCAAAGCTTTTGTTGGTAGAAGGCACGGAGTTAGCAGATGAGATGGGTTTTTTCCCATTGGAAGGTTTCTTATGGGACCTTCTTCGGCTGGTAACTTTAGTAAACCCTTCAGGAGTAGAATTTTCCTGGTGGTCTGTGGTCGATGGCTTAACATTGAGCGAGCAATCCCTGAAGATATTCCCATGAATGTGACATCTACAACAGCGGAAAAGAACATGTTCAAATTCTAGGGGTTGGATCCATTCAAAATCATCGTGGTAGAGGCTTACCGAATCAGGGAGAACTTGGTCCAGGCACATGTAAACACAGATGCGAGCATAAGAGGTGTAACGACGCAGCTTTGTTTCCTCCGTGATTTTTATGAACTCCCCCAACCCCTTGCCAATGTCTTTAAGGGATTCTTCATCCTAGTACTCCAGAGGGAGCAAGTACATCCTGATCCATATCGGTGCCCAACTGAAATCTTCCTTATCTGGGTTGAACCTTTCCACCCAATCTCTCAGATATAGGCCGACTGAGTTAAAGAAATAAGGTCCTTCATCTAGAACCCTATTGCGATCCTCGATGTAGATGAAAACAACAGCAAAGAAGCCCTTGGGTCCAAGCTGAAGGGTGATGTGCCCTTTGGGCTTCCATTTCGCCGAAATCCATCCTTGCGGCGCTTTTTCAGTAGGCCAGAAGCCAATAAATTTACCAATGAGTGCATGATCCCTCATAAACTGGATTTGTCCATTAATCCTGTGGCTAGGAAGCTCGATTTTAGGTCTTTCCGCCGCAATCGGTTTGCAGATAGCGGATTTCACTATGGGGGATTCTTTTTTCCCCGAGTCTTCGTCTTGTGCTTCACTGTTCTTTTCATTTGTGACTTTTGGCGTATCGTGCGACCGTTTGTTCTGTGCTTCAGGAAGCGTTTGCTCCGATGCTGAGTTCATGGAAGGTTCCATGGATATGGGTTTGTTGTTACCTGAGGGGGAAGACTGTGTGTCCCCCCCGTAGGGCCTGTCATGGCAAGTGGACCAATTCCAGTCCGCGCTGATTCAAAGAGAGAGGGCCAAGGGTGAGCAGAAAGCTTACAATGTCATTCGGCGCAGTTGCAGGGGGTGAGCGGAAACCCTATAAGAGCGCATCCAAATAGGTCTTCTAATTTTCTTATTTGGTAAATAAGATTTGAATGGGTTTTCCAATTGAAAATATCAGCCTTTTAAAAATATATTGTAAAATTTTATCGATAGATAAACAAGCTGACTTTTTCTCTTCAAAATGACATATTTTATTATTATTATGTATCATTCATCGACTATATTTTATTATTATGTATCATATAACAACGACTTATATAATTTATTAGGTCAGTGATTATATTTTCTAATTACGAATCATATGAGCGACTTATACAAATTATTAAGTTTTGATATAGATTGAATCCTAAGGTATGTATCAGAATGTGTATAACATAGGATGTTTCTTGATTAGAGTAGAGTGTATTTATTGTATAGTATAAAATAGCTTGTCCCAGCCCCAATTCCTTACTGCCCACATTTTACGCACTGAAAATACTCAATTCGAACCCTGGTTCAAGGGTTTTTACAAGAAAAGACTTGTGGGAAAGATGGAAGGCTGAGCGTCCGGGATCTGCTTCACAACAATGGCTGGATGGGTTCTCAAAGCTTTTGGTGGCCGAGAGTTTACTTGAGCAGGTAAATAATTCATATCTCTTGTCTCTTTCCACAATTTTTCTATTGCCTTTTCTCATTGCTCAATCTAGATCGCATGCATCCATCAAAAGTACTACATTTATCTACTTAATTCCTCTTATATTCTAAATATTTATATCGAACTAACAGTATGTGGCGAATGCCGGAATGTTAAGTCGAATTATTTTTATCTAACAAATCCCAATGCAATTTGACATATCACACGCATCCATCAAAATTACCGCACATATCTACTTAATTCCTGTTAGATTCTGAATTTTTGTCGCGAACAAACCGTATGTGGTGAATGTCGGAATGTTAAATCAAATTCAAGTTGTTTAAAAAAACCCAATGCAATTTGAAAGAAAACCTCTAGATGTTTGGAAATTTTCTACCTTGCAAGCCCTCATTGCATTACCTGTGTTGTCTTAAGGTAATTATGAAATTCACTCTCGTGGTAACATTACCCAATGAGATTTGAAATCAACCCTTTTGGATGTTTGGGGATTTGTTATCTTGCTAACCCTTATTGCATTAGTTTTGGTGAATTCGTCTTAGATTCTGAATGCTTATCTTGAACAAACAGTATGTGGCGAATGTCAGAATGTTAAATCAAATTCATGTTATTTAAAAAAACCCAATGCAATTTGAAAGAAAACGTCTCGATGTTTGGAAATTTGTTGTCTAAAGGAAATTATGAAATTATACTGATTGACCATCAGAGCTCTCCTGGTAATGTTACCCAATGAGATTTGAAATCAACCCTTTTGGATGTTTGGGGATTTTCTATCGTACTGCTAACCCCTACTGCATTAATTTTGGTGAATTCTGTGAAAATTATAAATAAAATTTCAATTCCGTTTCGGTAAATTGTGTAAATCTACAGATTGACCAGCAAGCTGAGGAATCACTTGGAAAGCAAGACAAGCCTCGATTCAATGAACTTGACATTGGCTTTGGAAAGCCGAATGGAATTCCTCCTTTGCAAGATCAGTCTAATAAGAAGTCACAAGATACCCCTAAAGTTCTAAATATATCGCACATAAAAAATATTCATGGCAGAAAGCATTCACGGACCCGACATCTCCATGGCCTTAATAAATCCACGTCAAGTTCAATTCCCTCACAACTCGAGGCAGCAATCCAATACACTTGGGAGATCGTTTCCTATGGGTGCTAAGCCATTGCCGGTCTTGAGAAATGATGACTGGACAAAACGTTTAGCTTCCCATGAGCTTACTACTCGTGTGGAAGCAATTTGGGAAACCATGATAATGATGGAAAGCAATGTTACCGGTGAGACCTCTTTCTACGAAGGTAGAGATACATACAAAATAGAGTTTCAAATACCGGAATATCAGCATTTTTTGCTTCTAAGCATGCTCCACCCAATTCATATAATTTAAAGCTTTCAGGGAGTGCTCGTCATTCAGATGGCTTGGCATCGTTAGTATCTCTTGATTCAAACAATTTTTTTAGACACGATAATAACTCAGAGACTGATTCTAGATGCAAAGGAGATGGATAGAGAATCCAGAATGAGACACTTGCTACAAGAGATAAATCCTTCAGTATCATTAAGTGTACCAACGAACCATAAATAGTTTCTGGTAGTAACTCTTCCACTCAGGGGAGCGGATCTGGTCCATCTATATCATATGGTTTAACAAAGGTTCAAGATTGGGTAGAAAACACAGACAAAAATTGTTACAAAGGGCTTCATGCAATTGAAAGTGTTGACCAAAATGATTAATGTTTCATTATTTTTGGCAATAGAATTTATCCTTCACATGTAAAGGAAGACAGCTCAATAAGAGCCCAATTGGAGCCTTCTCATGAATCCACATTTGAGCCTCATGTTAAATCTACAGATACAATATCAGTGACTTTAAAAGAAGCTGGTCACCATGGTCAAAATTGAAGACAATATGAAGTTCAAGAACTTCAAATGATTAATTTTAACTCAGAAAAATGTGACAGTCAGTAGGAAAGGGGATACTCCTACAATACATCTCTTGAGAAAACTAAGAAAGGAATCACTTACACACCAAGGGACAACGTACATGGTAAAGAAATAAGTATATTTGCTGCAGATGTTTCAGAGTTACAGTTTGTGGACATGGAAAAGATGCCTCAAGGAAGGCCAAGAAAGAGCCAAAGTTGAATTGGATGATGTCCATGGAAATTCATCAGAAAGTGGTAAAAGGTCAGACACGGATACAGATTCAACTTCAGGATCTGATTCAGAGGATGCCAAAGTGGAGAGGCATGAACAACTACATAGGAAAAAGAGGGAGGAACAAATGGTTGCAGAGGCAGCAGCTATTGAAGCCGCTAAAGCTACAATAAAATAATGAAAGGAATTTGTGAAGAGACTGGAAAGAGAGAAAGAGAGATTAGAGAACATATTGGCTGAGCGTGAAGAACAACAAGCTAGAGAGGTTAGTTATATTTTATTATCTTCTATTTATCATTATTCAATTTTCTTTGCCTGCATGGTTGAAACCAAGTTAATTAAGGTCTGTCAGTAGTTTGCAGTGACACATTAAATTGGTAAAGATATCGAGATAAAAGATTAGAATGGTTCATATTTGCAGTCCCATTGATAAGCATACTTTCATCAATCCTTATCTATCAACTCTATTTGTTAAGTGTCTTTTATGTGAATCAAGTTTCTTTTATGTTCATGCTACCATGTCCACTAACCAGGTTGGATTAAACTTAGCTTTTCATATTTATTTTCTTTTTATTAACATATTTTATGGTTTGTTTTTTAATTCTGCACGTAGCATTTTAACAATGAATATTTAAATTGCATCTTTTTCAGCATATATTCATTATTATAACTATCAATCTTGATATTTTCCTATATAAAAATGTTGTCTGTCTAGAAATCTCATTTCACATTGCATTTGCACTAATTTTTTTTAACCCATAGGAACTTGGCAGTTTACGTGACACGTGGCTACCAATAAACCTTTGGGGTCTACATCCTATCCTCCTTTCCATAAATCAGGTCACAACCGGAGGGCTTTGAACCTTGGATTTCTTAGTTGCCACAGACTCATATTACTTCGATCACCAATTGAGCTGCCCTCCTGGGACTCACATTGCATTTGCACTATTATTTAGGAACAAAAATATGATTTTTATGAAGTTTGTGTTGCTATGATAATATACCTTATATTGACATTTATCACATCACTATCAAAACCACTCCAACTCAAATAGATTGTTAAACTGATCATTATGGTTTAACCTATTAGATAAACTCATAAGAAAGTAAAAAATACTCGAATGATCCTACTGTCATAACTCAAGTGATTTCCAAGTATAGCAGAGATACAATAATGAACTTCGCATAACTGGAGGACCAAAGCTTTCTCTAAGACAAATTCAGACCAGACTGGGGCAACACCCGCTCATCCACTGTCAGCTGAGGTGGTCAGTCTGGCGAATGGTAGCTGATACATTTCTTTCGAGAATGGAGGGTGAATGTGCACATTGACAAAAAATTCTGAAAGAGAAGTAGGAACCAAGATTTTATTGATCTTTGTCTTTGAGTGGGGCATAAATGCCCTCAACTAGAGTATGTGATGTCATTTAGAAGCATCTCATTTTCTTAATTACCCCTTTTTTTCCTATATATTGTTTATAAGTATAATAATAAATGATTACTATGATACCAAATTGAAATACATAATATATTGTGATGTGTCTTTTTATAGTTTCAAATTCATAGTTTCTGTACACAATTTATGCATTCCAATGAAATTGAGATAAGGAACTGCATTCGAGTTTTTGTTAAATCTCTATGTTTTGATCCACTTCATATATATATATATATATATATATATATATATATATAACTAACATTTTAAGTCAGTAGAATTTATGATGCATATCATGTAGTGTTTTCTGAAGAATTTTGCAGTAACTGAAGCATAAATTGTCCATGCTTCATGAATCTGGTACCGTCATCCCTATTAATATTGCTTGATATTGCTCTAGTTCAATTCAATCTCCAAAGCTTCCCTCACTGTTCTTTTTGAGTAGTTATCGATTTTTACAATAACCTCAGCATCATCCACACAATGAGATGGCTTGTGTCATTAGATTTTTTGGTTAAGGTAGATCTTTGAACTTTGTTATAAATGCTAATTTTCCTGCAAACCTAGCACCTGACAATCCATTGGCCTAGCAGATTACAGATCTATTGAATGAATTCACAACTAGGTTATTAACATTAAATTAGCGGAATAAAAGACATAACCATTCTCACAAAAAATGACAGATTCTGCCCCTTAAAAATAGCCATAAGGCCTTCCTCTTTTACAACTCCTTGACCACAAGGGTCCATTTGAAAAACACATAGTTCCTTTAAAGATTTGTAGGCTAAGGCAACCACTTCAAACCCTTGAACTTCAAGATAATCCAATATTTTCAATTTTTTACAATAATTATTAATAAGTCCATTATGCATACTCCTCATCCTGGAGTTGGGCAGAGAGAGAGAATACTTGATTGATTCCAAACTTGTAAATGAACAACCGTGCCTTCTCATTGGTTGGACTCTCCACCACTAGTTGAAAAATTATATGTGCCTTGAATCAAAGATGACATATTAACACAAGTTATTGACACTTGAACATAATTGCCATGGATCTCATGGAAAAAATGTGAGCCTCTCTAAAATAACAATAATAAATCCAAAATAATAAATAAATAAATTAAATATTCCTAGTTAGGAATATGTGCCTAACTCTAGGGTTGTTCCTCAAATATTGGATTTTGTTTAGGAACTCCTATCTTGGTGTGTTTTTCGTGAGAAATTATCTCAACCAAAAGAGTCTAAGATAGCACGGACTATCTTCTCTCATCTATTTAAATTGTAAATTAAATTATTTTAATAAGAGAGATTACATGAGGAAGCCATGAGGCTTCTGCCTTTTCCACCTTTATTTTGTGTGTGCTTTATTATGTGTGCTTTATGTTTGTTTCTGAGTTAATTATTTTTTCTATCATGTGGTATCAGAGCTTACGGTGTGTTGTGTTGAGGACCTGTTGAGAGAGTTGTATACGCTGCTTGTTGTTGCCTACAAAATCGATTGATGAAGCCGCTGCTTGGCAAGGAATGCTGTGAGCTGGAGCTGTGAGATGAGTTATGTGGATCGTGCAATGTGCGACCTTTAGTTGAAGCGGCCTTTTGTTTTCTTGGATCATTTGAATAAAGTTGCTGTGTGCATGGTCAATATACAACAACGAAGTGGTCGTGCGTGGAGGTTACATAAGGTACGATTGATATCTATATGCGTTCGATTTCATATGGTGTGCATTATTTTTTATGCATGGAAAGCAGCCGAGGGCCATAAATTTCTAACTCCAACGAGTGTGGAGTTGTACGAAGCTGAGTCACGAATCTTGAATCTAGCATAAGACTTGAAGCAGCGGATTGTGATTCGCAAGCAACTAATTTTGGCACTGCACGTAGGTTATCGAGATCACATTTGTTGCCTACCAGCATAATAACAATGTTGTTTTCAGCACCTCTGTAGTAAGCGCTTGTCACTGCTCTGTATCTCTCTTGCCTAACAGTTTCCCATATCTATGCTTTGACAGACTTGTGGTCTTTGACAACAGTCCTGGTCTGGAACTCCACTCATAATGTGGCCTTGGAATCCAAAATGAACTCATTTCTAGAAAACCTGGACAGGATCTGGGATTTCCCCATTGCAGAATCTCCAATCAGTACCACCGTGAACACATAATCTATTTTCAGATTCATATCCATGCCTTCCAGATTCTTTAACTTTTCACCTGAGAACTAACAAAATTTTCCTCTCTTCCACCACAAGAGATTGACAATTAACTGGTGGCTCTGTGGATGTTTTATTCAAAGTTCTGTCGAAGTTTTAGTTTTGGGAGATTAATTTGACTAAACTGGAAACTAGTCAAGGCCTCGGTCAGACAAGAAAAAGTAATCCAGCAAAAGCGCTCATCTCCGATTTCAAGATGGCCCGATGAAGCATGTTGGGATCGATTGGTGATCTCTGTGACTGTGATCTGGAGGAACTCACAGCAAAATTTTCCTTCAAGCTATCAATTGATGTTGTAATTTTCATGGATTGGGTCTTTATGTCGTTTGAGATTCAATACAGTTGAGAATTGCTTGTTTGTATTAATGTTTTTCTCTTTTAGTCCAAGTAGTGAGTTTCCTATGGTCTCATGCGGTTGAAGAAGCTTAACAAAACCAAAATCTTCGTTTTTACTCGCTGAAAAGGTCAATCGTTGATATAAGGGTTTGAACTGTGTTGTTTATCAACAAGTGGCACTCGTCCTTGTACAGTGGTTACAACAGACCAGACAAGTGTAGACATATTCAGAACCATGGTCTCTGAGACACCGCTCTTGTTATCACCTCCACCTACGATATACCAATTTTCACCAATTGTGACACCTGCATGCCCAGCTCGAGGGGTGGGCAAAGTGCCTTTCATTTTTGGCCGTGACCATTCCATAATCTGCAGATCAAGGACATGAAGATCATTGAAACATGTGGAATGAGAACCACCACCAAAAATCAAAAGATACCGATTTGCATGTACTGTAACAGTGTGATCAGACCGTGGTGATGGAGGCGTACCCACGGCTTCTACAGCATCCCAAGTCATCGTTTCCAAGTCGAGAATATTCAAATTCGTTGAAATGTCTTAATTTGAATGCTAGCCTATCTCTGTATTCAACAATAAGAGATGAACCCGCTCTTTGCCTTATGAAAATTTCGGCGTGGAGGACTATGAATTTTTTTAAGGTGAGCTTCAGTTTTAAAATGACTTCATAAGCATAAAGTTAAGGTATGCAATATATATATCTTTTGGATGCAATATATATGCCATCAATTTATTAGAAGAGTGGAAATCTTTTAAGAAGGCCATGTGAATTTTGTAAATACTTTTTAAAGTCAAAATAAGGAGGGTAAAGTGATTTATCAAGTTTTGATTCACTTTATGTAAATTTAAATAGAGACTTTGTAAAGCTCATGAGAGATAGTGAGTGGAGTGTTTTATGATTGCAGCATGAGAGAGCGTAATAAGTGATTTTTTAAATGCATTTTGGAGAGACAAGTGTCTTATTTTGGGGTGATTTTTGGAGTAATAAGGGTGATGTTTTAAAATCCTTGGAGTGATAAGTTGTATTTTGTAATTTGGAGAGCTAAGGAGTGTTTCCATTTGTATTTGGAGGGAAAGCCTTTATTGTAATTCAAAGTATTGTTTTACTTTGAGAGAGATCATGTCACTATCCATTCAGACTTTGAAGGCGCGTTGTTTCAAAGGGTTGTCAGCTTGGCATTATCATTGCTTCAAATGATGTACTCCAGTGATTAATAAATATATCATTTTTTTTTGGTGTTGATGTTTCCTAGATCCACCCGAAATTGAATAAGGGGATCTTAGGTACACCATGTGTGTTTGATGGCACATGCTTTTTATGGCTTCATGTTGTTGCTTTTTGATTTGTGTCTAGTTGTGACACATCAATGATTTCATTTAATATCGCATACATCAACAAGCACAACACATAAATCGAAATAGCTGCAAGATCAACACATGCATCTGCACAACTACAACATATAATCAAAGATTGTCTACATCATCATTCTACATCAAACAGCAAATTCACTTAGTCAAGTTAATGCTTTTCATAGCAAATTCTTCATCAACGTTCTTGCAAATCCCTTGAAAGAACTTGTAATCAAATTCATTCATTTAAGTGAATCATTAAAAATTCATTGTTAATGAATTTTTAAAAGAACAAGTGAATTCATTGTTTTAAAGTGAATCATTGTAAGCTTTCTTGGGTGCATTGTCGACAGTGTTCGACACCCTTCCTTTACACAAAATAAATTGAATGCATGAGTTTTTTAAATCAAACAAGCAACAATTTTACATCTCCTGCAAGCGAGCGTGATTATTCATTCAACCAATTTGCATCAATTCAGTGCAAAGATCAACACATCAAGCGAGCCAGAGTGAAGTTTATTGTAGCAATAATCACAGTAACCAAACAAGTTAAAACAATCAAGCAAGTTGAGATCGACATCAAGCGAGTGTGGCTATTCATTCAAGTGAGCGTGAAGTCATCAAGTAATTCAAGTGAGTGCTTAAACAAACGCGATCATCAAGCGAGCATGAATTCCAGAGTTTAAGCGAGAAAATTCTACAATTCTAGCAAGTGTTCCAAGCAAGCGCAGTAAGCAACAAATCAAGCGAGCATGCCACATTCAAGCGAGCCTGACATTCAAGTGAAACAGTTCAAAGTACGACATCTCCGACAAGAGAGCCTGTTTTCAAGTGCGCAAGTTCAGATGGTGCAACATATTCATTTGTTAAACATTCTTCACAGTTTAATCATCTCAAGTGATGAAGACATGGTGCACGTCAGCAAAGACACTCTTGCTGATCTTTCATGGCATCTACAACAAACACATGAAACCATTGAATTTCTTCAACTCGAGTCGCAACTTCAAAGGATTGAATTGCAAGAAAAGAGTGATACTTTCAAGTCTTTGAACCATCCAGATGATAAGTCATTCATTCAGACAACTTCAAGTGTCGAAGTTGTTCCAGTTTAAATTTCTTCCAAGCCCATCATTAAGCCCTGGGAAGAAATTCACAATAACAAGAATCGACGAGGCTTAGGATATGTCCAAAATGACACCAACTTACATATTTCTGATTATTCCAAGCCCATTCAGTTTGTCAGTGCGGGATTTCTTGCACAAATCCCCTCAGCACATTCAGAGATAGTTGCAGACAACCAGCAATGCACACAACCCAAAGTTGCAGAAAAACAGAATTCCACACAACCTTAAGTTGAATTCAAACCAAAATGTTCTCATTGTCAGAGAACCAGTCATATGGAAGATCAGTGTTTTGATCTCCATCCCTGTCGCCATTGTGGAAAGTCCAATCATTCCTCAGAAAAATGTCGCAATCAACACAAATCAGCCAGATTGAAGATACATTGTGAATGGATCAACCCTTGGGAATGGTCATCCACAGTTAAAAGATTGCTTCAGTTCTACAACCGCATATGATCACACATAGTGCAGCCAACAGTGAAGAGATGATGGTACTCTCATGCAGTTGAACGGGGGAGTACAACAGTGTAAAACTCCTACACCTGAAGGGGGGGAGTTCAGGAATACTTTCCAAGAGAAGTGTCTCTCCTTTCAGTTGACAAAGGGGGGAAAATGTCAATGAGATTTATAATGGTTGTTAGACTGAAAGTCTCAACAAAACCAGCAAAAGCAGCGAGTGGGCATCAACCAATTTGCCAGTGGGGATCAACAAATTTTCCAGTGGGTAGTCGACAGCAAAGAAGCAGTGAACAATTTTCAGCACAACAAAAGCAACAGTGAGTTGTTTTTGACATCATCAGCCAGTGGGCTTTGAACAAATTTTGTCAGTGGACAAAGGATGATGCTTTCATGCAAAGGACAGATGGATCCTTTTGCAACTTGGAACTTGATGGAGTTGTCAAGTGCAATTCAGAGATGAATCAGACATGCAGCTGACTCATGGTCTCTTCAGATTGCAATTTTTCAACATCCAGCTTTGGCGGTTTTTCAGGCGATGTTTTTTGAGGATCAACATGAGAACTTGGAAGATGGTTCCTCGTTATTATTTTGGATTGGTCATTGAAGGGGGAATGTTAACCTCTCCAAAATAACAATAATAAATCCAAAATAATAAATTAATTAATTAAATATTCCTAGTTGGGAATATGTGCCTAACTCTTGGGTTGTTCCTCAAATATTGGAGTTTGTTTAGGAACTCCTATCTTGGTGGGTTTTTGGTGAGAAATTATCTCAACCAAAAGAGTATAAGATAGCACAGACTATCTTCTCTCATCTATTTAAATTGTAAATTAAATTCTTTTAATAAGAGAGATTACATGAGGAAGCCATGAGGCTTCTGCCTTTTCCGCCTTTATTTTGTGTGTGCTTTATGTCTGTTTCTGAGTTAATTATTTTTGTTAACACAAGAAATGTACAAAAAATTCAAAATATTCAAAATTTCCCAAAAATTTTGCCAAAATTTGGAGAATGGTTGTTGATGATGTGTGTTAAGCATGGAGGGAGGCTTCAGCAAGACTGTCAATTTTGTCTCCTTATTTTTGCTTGGCTAGGGTTTGCTTATGTTTCTCCTGCAATTGCTTGAGTTTGATGCTACAAACCTTGTTTCTTGTGATGTACCTGTTTGACAAGTTTTTGAGCATCTTGTTGTCCTTGTTTACCTTGTGGAGGATTTTCTCAAGATGGATGTTGACCCTATGAAGCCATGTCTCTCTGTCATCTTCAACCTCATTGGAAATATTCTCCTCAAAACTGATTTTTTCATCTTCAATTATCTATTTTTGTAAAGCCCTCTTAAGACCCCTTGTTTTTGGTCTTTTTCTATTGTTTTGGATGTCATCGTGGTCAGGGTCATTAAGTGGCATCATAGTTTTACCTTTATTTGTTTTAAGCAACTCTAGCTCCATGAGAACTTGCTTATCCTTCAACTACTTGTTCACCCAAGAAATTAAATGAAAAATTGAGTTCTATCCAAATTATTTTGTAGCTCTCTAATTTGGGAATCCTTCTCTTTGAAAATCAAACTGGAGGCCTCATGATCATCCCGCTAATCCAAGTCAACTAGCTCAAATTCTATCTCTGTCTCATGGAGGTCTTCCTCCTCATGCATGACTTCCTCATGAACATCTGCCTCTGTCATCTTTTGCTTTCCCTTCTATACATGCTTTTCTGATGAAGAAGGAAAGGTCCCTTCCCAAATCTGTGAAGCAAACACTTGCCTATGCCCTCTCTGATATGTTCTATCCAATGTACTCATTTCCAGCCCTTTTAGGCTTGTTGACCATAGCTCTACTAGGTGACTCAATCTGACTCTGAAATGGTGATGATGGTGATGAAATGGGTCTAGTTGGATGAGCTAATGAAGGATTAGGTGCTATGGGTTGAAATGGAGGAATTGATATAGTAGGATGAGATGGGGGAGGCACATTTTCAGCATGTTGAGCTTGTGGAGTAGTGAAGATGTCATTGGCAATGATAGTGTCCCATGAGATATTCAACTGGTTAAGGTGATGGAGGACAATGATATTGATGAGAGAGTGGTGAAAGAGGTTTTTCATCTACTAGTCATAATCTATCTTTTGTACAATGTATGTCATTTTGTCAATTCTCCTGAATAGATAATATGGAATATTGAGCATCTTGACACTTTTGAAGTGCATGATCAGTCTAATATGGTAGATATAAAGTCAATAGAACCTTCCTTCACAAGAGAAGTACTTCGTGATGATTTTCATCATGGGGGCATACCTATCAAGGATGTAATTGAAAGGAAAAACACTCTTTCCTTCATTTTTGTACCTTGGCTTGATGTATGGCTCATAATAGTGATCATCCAAGTCTTTGGACTTGAACCACTTCTCACCTACATTTGGAATTCCAATAGTAGCTGCAATGATGGCTAAGGATATGGTGACAGTCACACCAGCAAGGGTCACTTCATTATCCTGAATATTTGATATGAAAAGTCTACTCAAAACAGGATGGTGTTGGAATCTTTGTATCTTTTCACAAAAATCGAAGCATCCTACATGCTTGAAACAAGTGACAGTCATGGGAGAGGCCATTAGTTCTCTGGTGTTGGTGGGCTCAAGTCTGAGAAGCCTTCCTCCTTTGTTATCCACTCTGGTTTTCCCTGAGGGTTGTGTGAGAAAGTATACCGAGAGTAACACAAACCAACCTTTTTACAGATGCGAATCTAGCCAATCTGCATCCAGAGAGGGCTCTCTCTTTATAATTTATCTTTGTTCTTGAATGGTTTTAGGCTAGTTATAAATTCAAAGTTTGTTTTGGGAAAATGGTGGAATTCACAAACTAAGGGCAAGGTTGAGGGCTTTCAGTCCATTGGGCTATGGAGTCAAAGGATGGCTTTACTGGATTTCTATTCTAGGCAAAAGATGGTATTACAGGGCAAGATAGCTAGACAGAGAACAATCCTTAAAATTTAAAGTGGATGGGATGGTCTTGAAGGGATGAAAGGCAGTTAAGAATCTTTCACCATATTCAAGAAAAAGAAGAGAAATGACTACAAGCAAAGAGCAATGAAGGATTCTTTGTTATAGTAATCAACAATGTTTAAATTAGCAAAGCAGGAGCATTTAAGAATTCATGCTTATAACTAATTTAGAAGAAAACATCAAGAATAATCACATTTGAAAACAGAGTACACCTAAGCAAATTTTGTTTCAATCTTTTATGTAAACTATTCAGAAACGGATATGATGATAGTATAAACTAATATAAAATTCAAACACAAGGGTTGGAAAACTTATTGAACTGTAGTCCAACACATGAATCCTGCAACAAGTCCAGTGCTTCAAAACGTCATCCAGTAAGCCACAAGTAAATTTCTCCAAAAGCTTTTATTCCGAAAATCTCAATGTTACAGCTGAGTAATAGAATCCACCCTCAACACTCTCTTTGAGGGTTTATTTATACACAAAATAATCTAAAACAATCTTACACTAACTTAGCCAATAATCTAGGCTGACTTAAAGCATATTTTACAAACAAACAAGAGACAAACAGTCTCGTGGATAGAATAATGTGCAACTGCCGATGTGTTGTTCCTTTTTCCGTGGGTGTGCTGGAGATAAGGCTCTGTGCTGTCTTTTGTAGTATTTCTTTGGCTTGTTGAACACTCTTTGTTCTCACGGATGTCCTTTAACCTTTCATCTGATACTCTTTCATCTGTTTTCCTGTTTTTACCATTTACTTGATAGTAAAGATAAATGCTCATCCTGAAAGCAACTGTCATAGAATCTCCAACATTTCCTGCCACCATTGATCATCTGGTATCATAGTTCTTCTAAGCTTCCTTAAAGTTTCATCTGCTTCAGTAAGTTTATAAAAAGTGGGATCATTTGGAAATAGATACTTTATTTCATGCTCCAGATGAAATAAATTCCTCACTTTATCATAAATACTTTTCCCAGTTGGTAATGCAGGTTCTGATGAGCTAGTAGAACCTACAGCTGCATTTTTAGCATGAGCCTTTATTCTCTTCTCATAGGTTTCCAAGTCTACTATTTGATCTTCTGTGAGCATGGGACTTGGTTACCCATTATCCAGCAAAGCTTGAAATTTTTCTCTGAAATTGTTGATGTCAACCAAAATGTCTGTACACTTTCTTTCTAAATTTTGCATGAAAGTCCTCTTGGTGAAAACTCTCTTTGCTTCCAAAACTGCACCTGTCCTGTCATCAATTCCTAACAATGCAAGTTGTTGTTTTGTTCTGGAATTCAAAAATTGAATGAGCTGACTGGCCTGTTCAGGCCTGCCTCTCAATTCATTCCTGGTTCTATTTATTTCTTCTTGGGCCACCTTGACTAACTCATTTTGCTCAAAAATAGCTTGAATAGAGGGCCAAATACCCTTTATTAATTCAATGATGTTACCCCAAAGAATATCATTTATTTCGTTCAGAGGCTTTTCCAATGAAAGATCTTTTTCCAAAGCCTGAACCAATTTTTCCAATCTTTTTATCTCCCTGGTGTTGTCAGCAGCTGTCTTTTTAGATGTGTCATATTTTTCCTCCAATTTTACTAATTGCAATTTTGTTTCTTGGAGTTCTGTGACCCTCAGTTGCAAACTCTCCATTTGTTTTATTAAGTCCTCAGAACTCAAGCCAGAAGTATTCACTTGAGATGGATGTATCTACTGCCCTGTTGTTGTAGTACCTGTTGTTGAAGTCTGCCTGATAGTTTCCTGTTCCTGCAATGCTTTTTCCAATTCCTTCTCTGTTTCATTTAGTCGCTCGGTCATATTTAGAAGTAACTCCATTATTTCTTCCTGTGAATTCCCTTTTATAACTTCTTGGGTCTGAGGGTGCCTCAAGGCTGGTAGTTTTAGCTGTTTTCTGAGTGCAGCTATATCATCCTCTTTCTTCTTTACCAATGCCTCAATACCTTTAATGTCTTTGGGATTGTGACCCAAACCAATGATTATCTCTTCTAGAGACTTTATTCTATTATCCTTGGCCTGTGAGGAGGCCTTCTTAATTTTCAATTGTGCAGTAGTGTTATTCAAAGAATCTTGCAACGTTAAAGCTGCCATGGCCTTGTTGGTGAGAGTAGAATAAACCATTTCCCCAGTCTGTCTATGTAGCTCTATCTGGTCCAGGGGATGGATATCCTTTGCTAAAACTTCAAAATTTGTTCTGATGTAATCTGTTGCTGAATTTGGCTTTGGCACCTTTGCTTTGAAGTGGCTCATTAGCATTTTACCTTGTGAAAGGTCAAACGTTGACATTAGCCTTTCTTGATTATGAGGAGCCATCTTCATATACTGATCATATACCTTCATTTTCAATGGATCATTCTTTGTTTTGATATTAATGAAGGTTCTTTTAATGTCTCCAGTATCTGTCTTTGGCGGTCTGAAAGAAGATACTTCAGTGCTTAGTTGTTTTTGCAAGGCTTTCCCTTTCTGGCTCATGGTTGTTTCACTTGCTGTGCCTGTTTGCTGACTATCTTCTCTACCATCATCGAATACTTCATCTATAATTTCTACCTTTGGAGGTAGATCTGATTTGTGTTTCTTAGTTTGATAAACCTGTGAGGTTCCTTTTGAAGGAGTGGTATCTGGAGCCATCCTTTTCTTCCCTATTTCTACATTTAGTGGAGTTTGCATTTCTGGAACTTGGATGTGTATTGCTGGTGTGGGAGAAGCCTGAGATGATTCTGGTACTTTGGAACTCTGTGGTTTTTACGCACTTTGTTGGTTGTGGCTTGAGGGAAAACATCCCGTGCTACCTTGGGATTCTGCTGTATCCTATAGGCATTTTCTTCCTGTAATGCTTGCTGTAGAGTGGCTGCTGAAGATGTGCCAATGTAGGGTACCTGCATTTGATCATAGGTTTCTAGGTCAAATTTCTTCTCAGGATCTTTCATAAGTTTATTCAATTTGTCAGCTCCACTACCCTCTTCAACAAGTGTTCTAAACCCTACTCTTTGGTGCTTTGGAACTCTGTGGTTTTTCTGCCATGACCCAGGTTTCAATGACCTGAACTACAGGTTCTTTTCCTTTACCCTTGGGTTCTGCTGCTACTGATGGACTGTCTTCCTGTAATGCTTGCTGTAGAGTGGCTGCTGAAGATGTGCCAATGTAGGGTACCTGCATTTGATCATACGTTTCTAGGTCAAAATTCTTCTCAACATCTTTCATCATTTTATTCAATTTGTCAGCTCCACTTTCCTCTTCAACAAGTGTTCCTTTAACCCATTCATCTTGATTTGCATATTGTTCTAAGTCAGGAATCTTGTGGTGTACATAAGGAGATGACTTATTCTTTAATCTCTTTTCACAAATGAAACCAAAGGGGTCATAAGGGACCCAACGGAAAGATGTCTGGAACTTTTTCTCTAATAGATTTTCTGCTTCTCTCTCAGCTTCCCTAGAATTGCAAATGAAAGGACCTAATTGGCTTTTGATCCTTAACTGAGCTTTCTTCTTTACATTGCAGAAATGGATCACATCTGAATTGTTCATCTGCCTAAAGTATTCCAATGCAAAAATTCTCATTGGTACATATCTGGGTAACTTGAATGGATGTAATTCACATCCATAAATCGTGATGACCGTATGGTTTTGGTATAAGTACCAATCCCCAACTTTATAACTTTTTGACAATTGCAAGGTCTTTCTAATTTCAGTACTGAGTCTTGGGGGAGAAACCCCTGTTAACAAAGTTGTAGCAGGATGTACAAACTGATCAATGAATTCTGAATAGGAGTAGGGAGAATCAGAGGAAAAATGAATGACAGGGGACCAAAAAATGACTGACCTAGGATTTCCCTTAGCATCGAGTTTCTGAACAGGAAAAGGGAACCTGCCTGACTGATAATAGATCATGAGATGATAGATAACTGAGGAGTACTTAAAAACTTTTTCAGTATCTAGCCTTAAGAATTGATCATGGATTTTGCTAGCTATGAAGGAAGCATAATCATATTTAATCTCAGGAGGCTGCCCTGGGGTAAAAATAGAAAGTAAAGCCAAAGTTATCTCATATACATATTCGCTGGTATTAAACCCCAAGACAAAAGATATTACATTTATAATAAGCCTTCCCAATGTATTGAAAAAGTAGAAACCATAGGGGGGAGACCCTTTTGGCTGATGATCAGGTAACATGAAATATTGACACATGGATTTTAACCTTTCAGGGGTTAATTGTCTGGTTTTCTCAATCAATCCTTCCATGGATAATGGTGCTAATTCTTCATCTGGCTCAAAGCATAACATGGCATTGATAGCCTGAGGTGTGATGGGAAACAAAACACTTTGATCAGGAGCTAATACAGCTCTCTGTGCGGGATCATAGTTTGCATGACAGTAATGAATGATTTCGGGGAAAATGAGGACTGAAGGAATAAGGTACCTTGGGAGATTAGATTCCCACAACCCTATAAGGTCTTGCCCTTTTGAGTATTCGTCTCTGCAGCGACAGAAGCTCAATCGGGGATTTTCATCAAAATGCAGGTCTTTAATTTGGAAATCTTCATCTATCAGAGGTAAATAGTCCAATTCACGGTGAGGAGCATTCAATGGGGCGATATTCAGAGCTGCCGGGACCTCCATTTTGGTTCTTGTGGATTCAAAATGGAGGTTTTTGGTTTTCTTCACGGGCCGGGCGGAATTCTTGAAATGAAGGAAATTGGAACAATTTGCAGGTTCGGGGAGCAATTTCACAGGTTTTAAAATCTCCAGGGAGGACTCAGTGATGATTTTTAACCACTTTTTCAGCGAAAAAACAAAGGAAACTGAGTTTTTCTTGCAGTCGGGCGTAAAGGATAAATACCTGTTTTTTGACGGAAACTGGTTCTTTAACAGGTAACAGGCAATGGCGGAACTGCTCTTCAGCACGGGCGCAGTGGAATCTAGGGGCGAAATGGTCAATTACAGCGAAAATTTGAAAATCGCAGCGGGAGCTCTGTCGTTTTCAGAATAACGAAAATAACAGGAAAAACGTGAAAAATGGCTTATTTACAAGTTAAAAAGGGTTTTTTGTTTTTTTCGAGGTGTGACGTCATGGTGGTACTGGATGACGTAGGGAAGTGGGGCCGGCGGTATGCGGTAAGTGGTAAGCGGTGAGCCCGCACCGCTTATGGACGAGGGCGGTAAAAGTCGCGAGGGCAGCGATTCCACAGGACGCCTGCCACGTGGAAGTCTGACTTTTCAGAAACCACCCATCCCCCGCTGGTTAACATGCTGGAAAGGGATGGGCAGCGGGATTAACGATCACCGTTGATCAACGGATGGGCGATCCAACGGCTGAAGGGACGGGGAACATGCGGCGATTTCAAAGGTGGGCCCGTCGGGCTTTTTAAAAGGTTTTAATGCGAAATCTAATCACCCCGGGGAAATGTTAATAGGCGGAGAAGGTTGTTAATTAGTCCGAATGACTAATTAATCCCAGGTATATAATGAAATGGGTTGCGGCGGAGTTGGCTAGGTGGAATGCCACGTGGACGGACCACGGTGGCACAAGACTTTTTGCAAAGTTTATTGATATGTTTTGGTATTAAACATACTTATAGTATGTCTAAAGTTTTTGTATATATTTTTATTATATGATGAATGAATTAATACAATTAATTCATCATAGGGGCGGGATTTATGTATAATGCTATAGTTTTAACCAAAGGGCTTATAAAGCGGGGTGTTTATTTTCAATGTGTGGGAATATATACTTTGGTAAACATTATAATAAATGGGTTTTGGGGATATTTATAGAAAAGGGAGTTATATACTTAGGAAAAGGGATTTCACTAGGGATTTAATATAGTAGAATTAAATGTTAATATGGCAAAGGACAAGGAAAATCAAAACATCTTTGTACATCTAAGAAAGTGATAACTTTGTGAAGTAAATTGCAACATTTTATCTTCAACACTTAAACTTAGAATAACAAGTTATTTTGAGGAATTTTTATGGAATGTTGCATCAGTTTCCTAAGTAAAATAGGATTTTACTTAGGAAAATGTTAAAAATGGAAGATAAAAATGATGAATTATTTCAAGTACCTAGGTCTTTTTGATCAGTAGGCCGAGGGTCCGGTCCCTCCAGAAGTCAAGGAAATGCCTTGAGCCCTTTTGATCTCCAAGTACCCTAGTACTTTGGGGGGAAATTAGTAAAACTTTAAGGGGAAAGTGATGAGGGAGGTTAATGAGTTTGATTTTGCTTGCTGTGATTTTTCAATGTATTCCCTGCTTTAGTACTTGTGATGAAAGTAGAGGATAAACAATATGTAGCAGCATCATTTATCAGATAACACTTTGCAGTACCATCTACCTACCCTATCTACTTAACACTACCATTTTCTCTTTTTTATTAGGGTGCAATTTGGACTTGCAAACCCTTATCAATCTTTTTCTTTTTACATGATAAATCTATCTATTTCTACCCTTATTACATCCAAGGGCTCAGATTAAACTGTTGAGCACCTTTTATTCATTCTACCTATCTAATTATCTGCCAAGATTAAACTGTTTGGTCATATATTTATTCTCTAATCTACAACATGAAATTGAAATATGAGTAAGCCAAGTTTAAATAGTTTGACTTATTCATGAATTGTGGCAAAGGTTGGACAAGCTGCACACAATTGTTTTATTACAAAAATGAAATAGTAGTGGCATTTGGATTTGCACACTCTCCTTGGTCTATTTTTTATTTGGGGTTCATTTCTTTCACTTTTTGTTTGACCATCTTTATTCTTTTTACCCTTTGATCTTTCTTTTAGGGTATACCCTCTTTACATTTTTTAAATTTTTTGATTTTTTGGTTTTTTAGGAATATGGAACACCTTTGCTCAAGAAGAAGGTTTGATCATATTCCATAGTTCAATCAAGACAATCATGAAAGATAAAACCTATTGGTATAGGAGGCTAACACTCCCTTGT
>JAXQQM020074063.1:0-25561 GCA_034641835.2 Pinus albicaulis | reverse complement strand
TAGTAGATAGGAAGTATTAGGATACAATAAAAACGAGGTTCCATAAATCACATCCAAAAAGGCCTTAAACCAAAATTCAAGCCCCGACGTTTTTTTAATACACAACAGAAATTTTTTTTGACAGCCCGAAGAAAGGAGTCGAACATACCCGACGGAGTCGAAGAGCGCGGACGGGAGGAGCACTAGCACGGCCGAGAGGAGCAACAGTGCGAACAGAGCAGCAGCGACAGGGACAGAAAACGCGCGAACAATGAAACCGGTAAACCACCAAACTTCGCGGGCGATTTTTTTATAGAAAATAGTTCGACCGAACTATTTTAAAAGTAAAAGTTCGGCCGAACCTGGCGCCTTGGCCGAACTTTTTAGAAGTTTGTGCCGAACTTTTGTCGCCGCTTTTCCCATCTCCGAAAGAAAATTGTGTTTTCCCGCGCCTCCGTGTGCCATCAATCTAAACGGAATCACGAGTTCTACGAACTATTGCCGAAAAAATTTCAGCCCCCGATTCTCACAAAAGTGCAACCTAGCTAGAAGTGGTAATTATGACATAAATGGATGCTTTGAGTGACAGGCAGATCAAAAGCTCGATAATTTACAATGTGACCGGCTTCCTTGTCCTAGAGAGGGATGGCCTCTTGAGCTTTCATCATGTAGTCATGCCTTTAACATTTATATTTGGCATATCCATGGTGAATATCTAGAATGACTAAACTGGGATGCATTTACAGGAGCCTATTAGCACTGAAAGGGACGCTCCAAGAATGAGGAAGGTTAAGAATTTGTTAATTTTCAACGTGACTGGCCTCTAAGCACTTCTTTTACAATCAGCAAAAAAAAAAAAAAAATAATAATAATTGGTAACATGATTTTTCCTTTCTGGACATAGGCCATTGATTCTTTTGGGGAGTGCAATGCACTCTTCTGGTGTAATCCCTCTATGTTATTTAAGTCACACCCTCAGATAAATTGGGATAATATCGAAAGGTGACAGGTTCTAGAGTTGGAAAGTGATCACTTGCAAGGAATGAAAGGATCATCACAGGAACCATGATAAAGGAGAAGGCCTGCCTTAGTTCCCCTTTCGCCCTCATCCATATATCAACACTAGAATAAATTATCACTCTCTTTTAAAACTTATTCTTTAGCTCTCCCTCTAGGCACCAAAATAATCATTACTTATGTTCACCTTTCAATTCCATATTGTTCGTCAAAATGATGAAATTGATGCACTCCATCTCCAATTAGAAAATATACATCCTGTTGGCCCAATAATGAGAACACAATCTATAGAATTAAATTCAATTTTAAGAATGGTAGATGCAATTTCAGTGGACTCCTCTCATTATGAATGATAAATTATTGTAAAATTGTTTTTCCGTGTAGTCAAATTTTCAGTACATACAGTTGTAAATGTGCCAATAGGAAGTTTTTATTAATTTGTGCTTGTGAAGAGGATGTATAAATTCTCAAAACCTTTTTTGATGGAGTATAATATGGTTTTAGAAATTATGTAACTCTCCCAGTTTTTGTTGCATTTTGGGCACAAATGTTATACAACTCCTACTCATTAATATAAAAAAAAAAACAAGCTAAATTTAAATGCAACAAATTTACAAAACTCAACTTCTTTTTTTTTTGTAAGCAGTGGGAATTCTATTCAACTTTCAAAACAAAATTACATTCTTTTTCAGTTGGTTTTCCTGATTGGAAACTAGAGAAAATGCAATAAAGCCATGTTTTCATCAAACTTTTGATCATGATTTTATTAATGTTCTTCTGTTTTTATCAACATTTACAAAATTTACAAAAATGCATATGAAACCGGTCATCCTTATAACTTCTCTCGCCTCTCCTACACCAACCAACATGATTGGCTCTAACAATAATTAATATACTTACAATACTAAACATGAAAAAAGGAACATAACAAAAGTCAAGAAACAACCAACAGAAACATGTCAACGCCATTAAAAATCCATATTATTGTTTAGATTCTTTGTCGAAATGGGTTTCTGTTGGTTCATGTGGCTCCTGGTCACTGTCCTGGCACAAAGCCTCCCCTTTTGTGTTGCAAACACAAACTCATCTCACTTTGGCTAATTGATCTTCACCATTTCACGCAGTTATGTATAGATGGTGTATATAATGCAAGAAAAATATCAAACTTTTTTGGCATAGTATCAATGTGGTCCTTCTAGTAACATTTAATATCCACCAATGTTTTCACATGGGTTTCCAGCAGCTCCATCCACTTCTGGAGAATGTCGCGCTACTACGACTGGGATCCCTCAGTGCTTGTCTCTACAATGAATTTCCCCATTAGTATCTCCATCTGCCACGTATTGTCCATAGTCTTGTGTTAGAGTATTTTTAGGGTCTCGGTGACCCCCATGTAAATTACTCAATCTAGCTCTTCTACAAACCGACCCTCTGACTTGTTATCTCGTTCTTCCCTGTCTTCTTGATCTATTGCTTCCATAATATCCTTTCCTTCCTCCGAGACTAAATTCACATACGATTGAGCAGCTTCCTGAGCCGTGGTATCCATCCTTTTCTTCTTACAAGGGGTAGCATTTTGCGACCCTCCTCACGACCTTCTCCTGTAGAAAATCCACATAGATTCAACTGATCTTGTAATATGCTAAAAAGAAATACTTGAATATATTTTAGAAATTTCAGAAACCAATTATGATCACACAATCACATGAACATGAAAGAGAAATAATTTCAATACAAAGATGTATCTATGGAAAGCCTTAGCTAAAAACCATGTTATCTATATATTGAATAATGTCAAGAATACGAAATAAGACAATGCTTCTCTTAGGCTTGATATCTCTCTACACTATCTCTGACTATCTCACTCTAATTCCATCAAGTTTGGTCCAATACTTAACCAATTTATTCGTTTGGGTTGCTCAGCCTTGCTTACACATTCCTGAGGGAATTGAACCCCTATTAATTAGGAAATTCCCAAGAATTGATTGCACAATACATCCAAGGCATCCTGCTGACCTCATGCATGACCGGTAAAAATTTTCTAATTATACAACTGGTAGTATACTTTCCTTTTACTCCAATCTCAACTGGGTCTTCCTTAGAACTCACATGCAATAGATATTTATAGCGAATTATCTATTATCTAATCGATCACTACAAGTGAACTAAATCAAATTTTATTCAGTAGACTTCTCACTAGCTCATCCTTCAGTTAGAACTCGTTAAACTTATTTTAACTCAAATAATTATGTTAAACAATTACAAATAAAAATAAATTGCAACTAGACCCCCTAAAACTTAGAGTGAACTCTACATGTCTCTAGTTTGACCCCGAAATCAATTTGACTGGGATAACTATGTCTTCGGAGCTCAGTTAGCTAGTAAAATGTGTCATGTGATGTGGAATTAGAAAGAAATTATAATTTAATTAAGGGAAAAATAAATTAGAAGACTCTTATTGATTCCAAATTCAACACTCCCTTTCAGCAAGAAAGGGATTGTCTGCTACCCTGGTATTTCCTCTATGGAACTCGAATTTGTCTCTTGATAGTGCCTTTGTAAATATTTCTACATCCTGCTACTATGTGGGAATGTAATCTAATGACATAATCCTCCCTTGTAAACAATCTCTGAGATGGTGATACCAGATATCAATATGGTTGGACCTGTCATGAAAAACGAGATTAAAAAAGAGTTTGAAGCAACTCTAGCTATCACAATAAATCACCTTATGATCCATTTGTCGACCAAACAAACCAAAAAAAATCTTCTTCATCTATATGGTATCGTATACCACTGGACTAACCACCATGTACTCTACCTCTATTGAACTGAGTGCAACTAATATTTCCTGAAAAATGCGCGATATCTGGTTTCTTACCTGAAAAATCTTCCTCTCGTGTACTCGTCCCAAGTATCCGATGAGGACTTCTGTTCTGCACAAATACTACTGTGTTGCATGCTTCTACCCATAGATGCAATGGTGGGCCATGATCATGCAACATCGCTTTTTTTTCTCCCACAATAGTTATTTTCTTCCTTTCTACAACCCTATACTGCTATGGGTTATGTGGTGCTATCAATTCGCATCAAATTCCTTCTAAAGAAAAGAAGTTCTTGAATTTGTTCGAGACAAGTTCTCGACTAGTGCTTTGAACTCAGAAAACTTTAAAAACGTCTGATATTTCTTCTGCATTAAGAATATCCAACACTTGCATGAAAAATCATCTAAAAAAATCACATAATACCTATGTTTTGTGGCAAAGGCTGTGGAGAACGATCCACACACATCTTGAGTGAATTCTCTCAAGGATCACCTTTTCTTATCTTTCCTTATCCTGAAGGTGGCTTTGGTGTACTTCCCCAATGTACACCCTTGCATGTCTCTCACTTCTCACGTGTATCCTTGGGAAGTCCTGTAGAAATTTGTTGCATGATCTTTAAAGCGCCATGGTGTATATAGTCCAATATTCTGTGACATAACTCACCGATGTCTCAACTCTCCACCTTATTTTCTTTCCTGCTCAAGGCAGCACTATATTCTACATCCAATTTGTAGAGTTTCTTTACTCGAACTCTAATATTCTTCACCTGTCTCGTGGCTTTGTGACAATGGAACGCCTTTCATTTGCTAAATATTACATTTTAGCCTTGGTATTCCAATATCGCAACTAAAACTAAATTATTCTTTAAGACAATAACTTGCATGAAATATTTTAATGTGAAAGGAGTACGAGACTCCCTATGAAAAGTAATTTTACCTATGCCGATCGCGTTATACCTCTTGTCATCTCCCATCTCGATGTGAATCTAGAGATCCTTCTCCTTCAAGTTACTTAAGAATTATTCTTTGCTAGTCATCTGGAATAAATATCCACTATCCAGGTACCACACAAAACCCATCACCAATGACACCATGCATACGATGAGAGTTAAACCCAACCCAAATTGTGAAGCAATTTCTTCACCTACCGCTCCTCCTAAGCTTTCTTGTCAGTTTTCTTGTGCGGACACTTTGTAGTAGATTTTCCAAGATCGTGACAATGAAAACATTTTATCTTTGAAAAGTCTCTCTTCTTTCCTTCCTGACTAGAATCTAATTTAGAATAGGATGGCTTCCCTTTCCCTTTCTTCACCTTTTCATCCAAGGCATAGTTCTCATCATCATCAGTATTTGATGAGGATCTATCCATGGTGTTCTACTGAATCTCCATTATGTCTTCCAATATATGTAATTCGAACTACCCTAAAGGGAATTTCGAGTCTCAATCGATAGAAAGACATCTTGATCTGCTACTGGTCGTGAAGAATAAATCTGGAAATTTGATTCACCTACTCAAAACAAACTCATATTCTTCTCTTCTATATTGATTCCTACTATGATACCATGTAGAAAATCAACATAGATTCAACTCATCTTTTATTATGATAAAACAAAATAATTGAATGTATTCTAGAAATTGAAGAAACCAATTATGATAGCACAATCACATGGACAAGAAAGAGAAATAATTCCATTCTCACAACAAAAATATGTATCTGGGGAAAGCCTCGGCTAAAAACCCCATTATCTGCATATTTCATTAAGTCAAAAATATGAAATAATACAATTCTTCTCTCAGGCTTGAGATCTCTGTGCACTATCTTTAACAGTCTCACTCTAATTCCAACAAGTTTGGTCCAACACTTAAAAAAATTATTGCCTTTGGGTTTCTCAGCCTTGCTTATGCATTCTTGAGGCAATTGAGGCCTTATTAATTAGGAAATTCCCAAGAATTTATTTTGCAATACATCCAAGGAATCATGTTGACCTCATGCATGAACTTTACAATTTTTTTATTTATAAAACTGATAGTATACTTCCCTTTTAATCCAATATCAATTGGGTCTTCCTTAGAACTGTCATGCAACATCTATTTATAGTGAATTATTATCTATCTGAATAATCATTGCATGTGAATTACATCATATTTAATTCACTGGACCTCTCACTAGCTCATCCATCAGTTAGAACTCATTAAATTGATTTTAGCTCAAATAATTATGTTAAACAATTACACCTCAAAATAAACTACAACTGGACCCCCTAAAACTTAGGGTGAATTCTACATGCCTCTAGTTGGACTCCCAAATAGAATTGAGTGAGATAACTAAGTATTCCAAAATTAGTTAACTCGTACAAGCTATCATGTGATGTGGAATTACAATTTCCATGTAATTTAATTAAGGGAAAATTAAATTAGAAGCTTATTCTTGTTACCAATTTCGACATCCCCTACAGTAAGCATGTCTACTGCGATCCATAATTATGTAAAAAACATGCTTACACAACAACAACAAAAATTTATCTAGACTTTGGGGAACCAATTTTTGCGATGGAAAAATTATAGGTAGAATGGGTGATAAATAGTTATTATTTCCCGAAGCCTACAACTTCCACCACTTTTCAACTTTCCTCTTTCAACCATTATTGCCTGATTGGGGTGTGATAATTTGTACAAAATAATCGATGCACACCGCTCACTTACCTAATTCATTTTCATATGGTATATTTTCATCATTTCCATATTTGACACATGCATTACTTACATCCACCAGTGATTCAAGTAGTATGCTATATTTCTTCTAGCCTAGCCCATTGGGGAAGGAGGAATTGTACTAGGGTTTTTACCTCCCTCTATCACCACCTTTATTACTATGATCATCCATGTACCTTGCATCTATATAATTCCGATGCCACCTTGGTGTAATCAACTCCTCTCATATTTATTGCATTTCATTTGTGATTTTCGGTTTCCGATGATCTTTTATCACTTCTTAGGTTTTGGCCCTCTCTGGGGCTTGTCACCTCTAACGTCATCCTAGTATGATGGTGACTTATCTCATGCATTTCTAGCTCATCCAAGTGAACACGATCATATTTTAACTGTCTTTCTTGGACTTTATCCCATCCATATTTTCCCATCGCAGATGCCTCTTTAGCTCCCTCATTCACCAACCTGTCTGCCACCTTGTTGGTTAATCTTCATACTAGATTAAAGTCAATGGTATGCATGACTTCCAAGTATACTTTGATTTTCTGAATGATCTAGCTTAGGTTCTATTGCTTCGTAACCTTACCTATGTTGGTGCCACACTGAAGACGCTTTTCTGCTCTGATTACCAGAACCGAGTCTCCTTTCATGGTGCACTGGAGGCTGTTTTTGTTGACCATAATTTCTAACTCTTGTTCCATAGCATGGAACTCCACAGCCTTGTTAGTAGCCACACCCAAGTGAGTGAAATAGAGGATACGGATCCTATCAACATTATCATGAATTACCCCGCCCGCTCCAGCTCAACCTGGGTTTCCTTTCGAGGCCCCATTAAAATTTAACTTCAAAAACTCTGGGGTTAGAGGAAACCATGTCATTGTGGATCCATGAACTTGTGGTTCCTTACTTCCATGTTTATAATCCTATATGCATTTTAATCCTAGTGGTTCTCATCATTCATTTCTCTTTTCCATGTCATTTTTTTCTCCTGATCGTATCAAGTCACTAAGGATTGTTTCCTGTAATTGTTGTAGGATTTCGGCTATGAAGGCCAAGGTGGTGGATGAATTGCCCTGAAATATTTGATGGTTTCATTCCTTGCAAACTACATAAATAAAAAAACATGGACTTAAACACCAAGCCCAGGTTAACCACCTTTTTTTTCAAGGTTTCTCCTCTCCATTTTTTTAATGTTTATCGCATACCATCTTGTTGTTTAAATGTTTGGTGAAATACATAAGAAAAAAATTCCCATAAATTATTCGTTTACTCGCAACTATTGAGGAGATGGTTAATAGATTCTTCCTTCTTTTCATAGAGGTTGCAACATGAAGTAACATAAAATCCTCTGCAACATAGGTTTTCCCAAGTTATAACATTTTTGTGCATGACCAAGGATATGAAAAGTTTTATTTTTTTCCATTGAGGGGTTGACCAAATCTTGTTCCACACTAGTTCTGCTATATACTAATGGCCCTCTATTAGATATCTGTGGACCTTGTTTAAGGAAAATTGTCTTCCTTCCTACCTTACCCACATTTGTTGGTCATTGTCATCTGAGTAAATAATATTTATTATTTGAATTTCTTCATCAAATAAATGGGAAATCTCAGCCAATGAATGCTACTTGTTTTGCTTTAGAGTGGATCACTTTCTCCACTTTTTATGAAGGCCACTTGAGTCCCAGTACTAGCGTACCTCCCATTTACCTTATGTCGGCAATGCCTTATAGAGGGTTACTCTTATTGGAAAATATATTTTAGGTTCTTGTTGCCATGCATCCTCCAAAAATAAAGTTTTTCTTCCATTTCTTATCCCCCAAAAACAATGGTCTTGTATTAATCCTCAATTTCACCAGGCTAGATTATAGGAAGCAGATCCTTTTTTTTAGTTATGTAAATAAATTTTATTAGGGATTGGGGGTTCCATTATGGACCACATTTTTATTTCCAAAAATATGCTTAGTGAATGTTAACATCCTTGATCCATCTCCACCACATTTTTTCTCCATAGACCGCATTCAGATTTTCAGGATCTGAGATGCCTAGCCCTCCTCTCGATTCTGATTTGCATATTGTTTCTGAACCCACTAGAGCCCATTTGTTTTTTTCCTCTACATGTGTCCATAGGAAATTCCACTAAATTTCTCTGATTTTTTTGAGAACCCATTTGGGAGTTCGTAACACTGATAACAAAAATATAGGGATAACATGTAGGTCTTCTTTGGTCAACACCAACCTACCTGCTATATTTAGGCTTGATAAGTCCACCTATTTACCTAGTGTTGTAATTTGGATATTATGGTTTCCCAAGTTGACTTTTTTCTTTATTTATCTATTAAGGGTAATCCCAAATAATTTGACAGCAAGGCTTTCCTTCGGAAACCTAGCACAAGAGTAATGTTTCTTTGCATAGCAATGTGAGTGTTGAAAAATAAAATCATTGATTTGGATTGATTAACCTCAATATCTGTAGTTGCAGTGAATTCATCTAATATCTTCTTGTAATCTCTTGTTTCCTTGACAGTAGGTATGTCATGAAGCATTGTATCATCCATAAATTGTCGGTGGGTGGTCAATTTACTCTCTGAATAATATTGTAATCCTTTGATATCCCATGTGACAGTATTTGCTTTGTGGTTCTATTAAGTCCCTCCATTTCTAGACCAAATAGAAAGGGGGATAACAGATCACCTTGCCACAGGCCCCTTGAAGGAGAGAATGGTTGCACTAGATCCCCATTTACCATGATTGAGAAGTTGGTAGAGGTGATCAATGAGAACCATCATGAGGTATATTCTGAGTTAATTGTCACCCTTTTTAGCTTAAGTATTCTCTCTCACACACATTTAATTTCATTTTGTTATATTTTTCTTATTGATGTTGGTGTAATAAAGGTTTTCATGATTATAGTCCTAATATGGTTTAAATAGAAAATGAAGGGAATAATGCCATTTTTGAGAAATATTGCATAATCAGGGCTCAGAGTGGAAAACAACGAGTAATTGTTTGGAGGTTGACCACCTTCTTAACTCCTAAAGGAAACCAATATCTCTTCAAGATTCTCCTCCAATAGTTTGAAATAAAAGGCAACAAAGAAAGTGAATCATCAAAGGTATCCAAGCTCCACTTCTCTCTAGTTCCAAGGGAACAAAGACCCACTTTTTAGGGAATTTTTTGTAACTACCCTCTAGCATAAACAGGTTGGAGCAAGAGCTCACTAGGATTAGAATTTTGGAGGCAGCTATAACACTGTTTTCTTTTGTATTAGACACTTTTGACTTTCATTTTTCATGTAAAATATTGGTTATGAAATAAGATGTGCATTTGGTTGATTTTCCACTGAGTTCATATCAGGGAGATGAGCTTGTGGGTTAGGTCCCAATCCATTGGACTCATACTCTCTTTTATACATGTGCCTTTCTTTTATGTTTTAGTAGTGATTTCTTTCATTATCTGTTTGGTAGCATATAAAAAATTAAAATTGTGTGCTAAGCCTCCCTTTCTCACCTCTTCCATTGAAGCTTGAGGAGGAAGGTCTTCCACCACAGACCAAATACCTTTTCAGTTTATGATTTATTGGAAAATTTAGATATTTTTTACTTTTCTTAACATGAACATGTTGTAGGTTTAGAGGTATATCCTCGTTTCAATTACATAGGTAGATTTGTCTAAATTTAACTCATCGTTTCCACCATTGATATGATAAGTTTGTCAATGATGAAAGCATGAACATATGTCTTGATTTCAAGTTTGGATATAGAAGCAGAGAAGGCCCCCTTTAGCAACATCATCTTGTGCTTTTCACCCTTCATCACCAACCTTCCATCCAAGTCACCTACAACTATGTTTTTGATGTCACCATTACATCACCGAGAGCAACCTTGTGTGTGCAAGACAATATTTTTGAAGAGCTCTGAGCTTGGACAAGGGGTTTTATATGCTTCATATACCAGGTTCCACCTTCCCCCCACCTCTCCTAACCTTATTCTTATCATTTCTGGCCTCCAACTCCTCTCAGCATGTTTCCTGTAGCTTTTCAGGACATCCTATAGCACTATAGGAAACCTTGTAGCAACTTCTTGTAGTAGTGCCAAACATCCTCTCCATCAGTCCAACATCATTCTTCCACTTCACTTGAGCCTAGCCAAGCCACCCATAGACCTTTAGCACTAAATATTTCGTCAAGGGACCCTCTTATACCACCTAATCAACTCCTTTTATTGAAAAAAAAAATCCATTTTAAAGTGTGATCAGTCCATTACAAGATGCATCATTAAACAAAGTAGTTAATCATAATTGAGATACGACATACGTAGTCATTGATTCAACATGTGTGCTCTATATCATTTTTCTTCTCTGCAATTCAATTCAGTAATCTAGACTATGAATTCCACTTAGTGTAATTTATTTTTCTTGCCTTATAATAAGTATGAATATTTGTTTCTTTCCAAAGAAGACAATAGTTAGATGAATCAATGTCATCTAGAGTAGTCTCTTCCCTTGTTAATAGAGTAATGATTATGATCTATTTCCATTATTATATTGCATTTATAAGTGTGACAAAATTCATTTCTTAGAGTAACCCTAGTACTAGCACCTCATTATGGAACTAAGATGAGGATGGAATGATTAGATATCATCTGATGTGCATATAGCACTGTCACCTCCAAGTTTGTACGAACCTCGAGTTGATAAAGTAAATTTGAGTAGCCTCTGGGAGTTGCAGTACTCTTGGTGTAATACCAGGGCTCACCACTTTTTGGCCCCTTTCTCAGGGATGTGTCTAAGTAGATGTTTGTTTCTAGTTACGAATTATTTTCTACTTTCTATTTTACATTTAGTTCCAAAATATTAAATAACACAAAAAAAAAATTGACTTTCATGCCTCGTAGGATAATGGAAACCAAGGAAATTTCTTACCAAAAACACCCATATCCCCACACAATCACCCTTCTCTCTTCTTCAGTGACTGTGAGGTAGAATGCCCTATAGGTGAACCACTTGAAAAAATTGAAGAACCAATTGGGCAATAAAAGGAACTTGATTCACCTAAGGAACCTGCCTCACCAATTCAATCCATGGCTAAAACTAGGGCCTAAGGAGTATCTCCCATTAGAGAAACTGATGGAGAAACAATAATGAAGAACATTAGTCCCTCAAACCTTCCACGTTTCCATGGCCTTAAGTATGAGGATCCTGAAACCTTCATGTTCAAGTTTTCTGTTGTATGTAGGACTTATGACTATACCTCAGATGACTAAAAGTAGAAATTGATCACATCCACCCTGAAGGATACAACCTTGCGCTGGTTCATGGGTTTTCCTAAGACAAATATAATTACCTAGGAACAGATGTACGAATCCTTCAATAAAAATATAGATACTATTGCAAGTCCAAAGAGACAAAAGAGGAGATATTTAGGATGACTGTAGGACCGAATTAATCCCTGGAGGATTATGAAGAAGGATTCCAACTGAACTATAAAAGAGCCAACTACACCCTTGATCTTGGATGACTCAAATTGGTACTTCTCTGAGGGATCAGGGAAGATGTGATAGAAACCCTTAATATGTCGTCTGGAGAAGATATATACTAGCTACCTGATGAGTACATCAAGACTATATTTATAAACCACTCTAGGGCAGCTAGGAAGAAAGGTAGAGCTAGACAAATCATGATGAACACCCCTCCTCTTCCACCTCCATCAAGCATGAAATTGGAAACATGTTGGAGGACTTCAAAAGTGAGATGATGCACACCTTTTCTTGCAAATGAACATAATGCAAATAAAAAGGAAATAAGAGAGAGACTTATCTATATTCTCCCCTAGATTCACCAGAAAACACCCTCAAAATGAATTTCCACTAAATTTCATAGAGTTTTTCTTAGTTTGTGAAGAGAATCATGCAACAGATAAATATCCCTACTTACCTAGTCTCAAATATATATATCAAGGTGGGGAAGGAGGACTGGAGAAGCTCTGTTTCATAAATCAGAGAAGGCTTCAAGGGCCTCAGTCTTATCAGCAAGGCTTGCAAGGTGAACCTTACTCCTACTACCATGCAAACCAGAATGAACCTATGCAGTATTTGTATACCTCCACTCCTCCATCATGGCCTATACCTCCTACTTGGCCTTATACCCCTCCATATCACCCTTATCCTGTAAATACACCCTTCCAGTAGTATGATCCTCAACCACCTCAGTGGAGAAACCCATCACAAGGGTGGAGGCCCCAACACAACCAACCACCTTCTTTATTGCCTACACCCAAACCTCAACCTCATCTCACTCATTCTTCTCCACCCAAGTTTCCTCATATGCTTTCCCAGCCCAATCCAAACCTGAAAAACAAGCATGCACATCAAGTTTACAGTGGGGAAACATCTTATATAACGTATAATGTGAAGATACATGGAATTAACCTAAGGTTTGGAAGAGTACTCCCAGACGATAATCCTCCATCTCCACTTGCAGAGGTTGAGGAGTAAATGTAAGAAAGAAACCCTCAGACAAATAAACCAAATTTTCCTGAGCGCTTCATCCGTCCTAGTCCACACACCCCAGAAGAGACTGAACTTCTGGGAGAACTGGAGAATCTACATGTGAAAACACCCCTTCTCCAGGCCATTAAGGATGTTCATTTTTACATTAGTATCATCAAATAAAAATTATTTAAAATCCCTCAGAGAAAGAAGAAACACATCCCCACCATCAATTTTGTAGGACAATTCTCTTACTTAATGTTGGGAAGGGTGATATTCCAGAAATAACTCGACCCTGAAAGTCCAGTAGTAGATTTACACATCAATGGTGTCATTTTTCCCCACACTTTGATTGATATTTGGGATTCCATTAATGTGATGACTAGGGAAACCGTGTTTAATTTCAACCTCCAAGGAGCCTTGAGAAATACCACCAAAGTTCTGTAACTTGTAGACAGATCCACCGTAGCGCTGGAAGGTGTTATTGAGGATGTTATGGTATCGATTGACTCTTGGGAGTACCCAAATAACTTCCTCTTCCTTCATCCAGAAACAAATTTTAGTGGATACCCTCCTATTTTAGGAAGACCCTGGTTGGGCATTGTTGATGCTTATATCCGTTGCAGCGTCAGAACATGACTATAAAAAATGGGCCCTTGTACAAAAAACTAGTATTATATCCTCCTTCCAAGCCTTCCATTGACCATGACCTACCCTTGTGTTTGGAGGATAAATAAGAATAATACTACGTATACAATACCACACCCTACCCCATTTGTACCATAGATATGTTTTTTAGAAGGGGGAAACCTCATGAGCCTTATCACATTGACCACATCCTTCAAAGCCAACTCCCCAGTACCATTCCACTCGATGACCTAGTGAGAGAATATAAAAGCCACCCTTGGATTGATCTGCACTCATTTGACTCAACCTCTGATGCCACCAAGGTTGCTAAATTTTTCATATCTAAATCCCTGAAGATTAACTCATCCCTCTCGACCACAGACGAAGACAAACTGTGCCAAATCTTGCGGGAAAAATTATATACTTTTTCTTGGGACTACAAGGACATGAAAGCGGTACATCCCTCAGTTTTCACACATCATATCTATATTAAAGAGGGATGCAATCATGTGCATGCGCCCCAAAGTAGGATGAACCCAACCTTAAAATAAATAGTGAAGGATGATCTGCAGAAGTTTTTGGATGTAGTTCTCATCTACCCCAGATCAGACAGTGAGTGGGTCTCTCCTCTTTTTCTAGTCCCAAAGAAAAATGGGAAGTGGCGAATCTATGTTGACTACCGAGAACTAAACAAAGCCACTAAGAAAGACCATTTTCCCTTGCCCTTCAACGATCAAGTTCTGTATGGTCTTGAAATAAATAAGTTTATCTCCTTCCTAGATGGATTTAGTGGGTATAACCAAATTCAGATCAGCCCTAAGGACCGGGACAAGAACACATTCACATGTCCTTGGGGCACTTTCTCTTATAGATTCTTTCCATTTTTCCTATGTAATTCCCCTGCAACTTTCCAGAGAGCAATCCTAAGCATTTTCCTGAACTAGTGCATGATCCTGTAGAGATCTACATAGATGATTTCACACCTTATAGGTATGATTTCCAAGAGCCTCTCTCCAATATAGGAAAAGTGTTGAGGAAGTGTATTGAAATGCATCTTTCATTGAATCATGAAAAACGTAAATTTTTTAAAAGGGCAGGGGCAGTCTTAGGCCACTCCATATCACAAGAAGGAATACAAGTAGACCCGACCAAAATCACCATCATAAAAGGGGTGCCTATTCCTCAAAAGCAGAAAGATATCAAAAGTTTCCAAGGTTTGGTTGGTCACTATAGGAGGTTCATTAAGGACTTCAGCAAAGTGGCTTCACCATTATTTGGATTATTGGCCCATAATTTTGATTTTTATTGTCTAATCTTGTTTAGGATGCTTTTGATCTCATCAAGGAGAAACTAACCCTTCCTCTATACTTCGAGATCCAAATTGGGCTTTTCCCTTCCACAATCATACATATGCATCAGATAAATATGTGGGGGAATCCTTGGGACAATTGGAAAATCGATTAACCTATTCCATTTATTTCAATAGCAAGAATTTGTCCAAGGCTTAACTAAACTATACTGTCACTGAAAGGGAGCTCTTAGCTATTGTCTATCCCCTAAATAAATTCAGGAACTATATTACTGGTTATCAGAATTTTGTACATATCGACCATGTAGACATCAAGTACTTAATTAATAAACCTGATTTCAATGGTATAATCATTAGATGGTTGTTTCTATTGCAATAGTTTGATTTGAAAATTGTTGATAAACTGGGAAAAAAATGTTGTTGAAGGTTTCGTATATAGACTAACTTTTTCTGTAGAGGAGGAAGGGATGGTTGATGATCAGCTTCCAGATGAACACCTATTTTCTATCCGATCATGATCTCCTTGGTTTGTTGAGATAGAAAACTACATCGTTGCTGAGAGGTTTCCTCCAAAACTTTCATCCAAATAAAATAGCAGAATTATAAGAAAAAACACCACTTTTACTTGGATTGGTGGAAATCCCTTCAAATTGGGTCTGGATAAAATTTTCAGAAGCTGTGTGAGGGAAGAGGAAGTATTTGACATCCTCTTAGCATGTCATTATGGTCCATATGGGGGTGATTTTTTTCCTAAGAGGAAAACCTTTAAAACCTTGAAAACTGGCTATTATTGGCCTACCCTCCACCGGGATGCCAAGAGATACACCAGTAGACGTGATAAGTGTTAGAGCATGGGGAGACTTACACCAAGGGACGAAATTTCTTTACAACCTTAGGTGGCTTTAGATCCATTTAAAAAGTGGGGCATGTATTTCATTGGACCCAGTGATCCACTATCCGGGCAGAAGAAGTATATCATAGTGTGCATCGATTACTTGATAAGTGGGTTGAAACAACGGTTGTAAAGGCAACAATAGAAGAGAAGGTGGCTGATTTTTTTTAGAGATAATGTGTTTTACAAGTTTGGATACCCCAGAGAGGTAGTCACTAATCAGGGGGATCAATTCACATCTCACCTCATTAAGAACCTCATGAGGTAGCAAGAAATAAATCACAAGACTTCCACTGCCTATAATCCTCAAGAAAATTGGAAGGTGGAGGTGAAAAATAGATCCTTGGAGAACATCTTCACCAAATTTGTAAGAAAAAAAAAAACATATTTGGCAGATAGATTGGTGGAGGCCACTTGGGCTTAAAATACCACCTGGAAGAAAATTACGAGATTTACTCCATATGGGAAGAAACCTTTTCTTTCCATTGATTTTGAGTATAACACCCTTAGAATGGAAAATCATTTGGACTTGGACATAACAAAGGCACAACAATAAATGTTGCTTCGGGTAAATGGTTTGGATGAATTTAGAATGCAAACCCTCCTTCACACAGAAGTAATCCAACTGCAAAGGAAATTTTGGCATGAAAAGCACATCAAAGAGAAGACATTTTAGGAAGGAGATTTGACTTTCCTCTATGACTCCAGATTCAAGAACTTCAAGAGAAATTTAATGACCATATGGCTAGGGCCTTATCAAGTGGAGAAATTCCATGAAAATATGGTTGTTTAGATCAGTACCATGGATGAGAAAGGGATCTTTCTGCTTGTCAATTGTTACAAGCTAAATATGTACAAGAGGTCCCTGTCTAAATTTAAATTTATCAATACAATAAACAGAGAGGTGCATGTAATTGAAATCTTCATAGTTTCCATCCCATCACCTTCCTAGAAAAAAGAAAAACAAAAAATAAAGAGGTCAGGGTGAAAAAAATTTCGGGGCATCCAAGGCCAAAGCCTGGGTTGAAAACCTCCATGACACAATCCTGGAGCAAAAAAAATTAAATAAACAAAATAAACAGAAATAAAGGAAAAAACATAGAAATAAAATATCCTTGGGTGAAAACCTCTTTGAGGTGCCCGAGGTGGGTTTGTGGGGTGACAAACTATTTTGAGGCAACCCACTTGTCTTCAAAGAAAATAAAACAAAAAAAGGTGGAAAAGAGAAAAAAAAATCCAAAAGAATGAAATAGCACCTATCCACTAACCTGCACATGTTTTATAGGTTGCTAAACAAGGAAAATTTAGACAAAGGGACAAAACTTCCTTCCATCTCTCTCTCTCTCCTCTACCTATCCACTCCATGTCCAACCCCAACATGCATTTCCTCATCCATTTCTACTACCAGGTGAGAAAAACTTCAAATTTTCTCCTACTGTATGCAGTGTTACAGGATTTCCTAGGCCACTACAAGATTTCCTCTAGTGCTAAAGGAAGCCCTGTAATGCTACAGGAAAGCTATCCAAGGCTGAATAAGCTCACCCAACACTCCCTAACCCTAAAAAATACATAAAAATTGTTTCTCCAGCTATCTACCATCCTTAACCATCACTCCATCCCATTCACTCACTCATTAAACCCTCTTTTTTGCCACTGTGAGCCATTTTGTGTTAAATACATAGAAAAATAATATTCTCTCAGGTTTTCCTACACTACACCACTCAATCCTCATCCTAACACCAACCCTAGCATCTCTATAATATTTTTCTTCCTTCCTCGGGACAATTTGAGCTCCAAAATTTCAACAAGAAAACTGCTACAGGAAGATGATCACTTCTTGTATCATATGTGTGCATTCGTCCATCACATAAAAGGCTTGAGATGACTGATGAATATATGATCTTGGAGATCACCATGGCACTCCAGAATGAAATCTACTTCAACAGCAACATCATAGGGTCTCCATGAGGTACCTACAGAAGACACAACAAGCAAAAACACACTAAGAACCTCACTCAGAAAAAAAAAAAAATAAAATTATATATTTATATATATATATATATATATATATATATATATATATATATATATATATATATACATATATATATATATAGATAATATAAATAACTAAAAAATAAAAATAGAAATAAAATAAGGAAATGTTTTGTCTACATGCTGCTTTGCTCCAACTCATCGGATACAATGTAACTCATCAACAATCAGGTAGGCTCATGTATGGCTCCCTCACTGTTTCACTATGTATCATTTGACTAAATGAGTAAATGTTGAGAAAATAGATTTTAATAGGAAAAATGGTGGCCAGTTAACTTGGCCACCTTCGAATCATTAAAGTGAAAAGTTGGTGGAGTTGCATGCCACATGAAGTTGTCACATCAGTTAGGGGAAGGATAACAAGAAGTGGTGGCTGATTACAAGGAAAAAGGGAATAATAGGCTCGAGTGGGACCAACGGTCCAAATATGGAAACCTCATGCCAAATCTACATGACCAATATGCCCCGATCCCGCTCGATTTAGAATAAAAGGTGTACTTTGGCTCATTTCCCCTCATTCTATTTCTCATTTCGAGATTAGTTAGAAAAGGAGAAAGGCAAAAGACACCAAGGAACTTTGATCCATGGTCGAGCTCTACATGTAGACCATGCTACATGAAACTCTTCTACTATTACAGTAAGTTTCCAGGGAAGCCACAAAGGGTTGAAATATGAAATGCAAGCCACCATCAGGGTGTATTAGCACCCCAACACCATGACTCTTCAAATGAGAAACATCTGAATTGTAGAGGTAAGTGGCCATCACCCCCATAAATTTGTAATAATTTTCATGGCATTTCACACAAAATCAAGCCATAATTCAGTAAACTAAAGAGTTGTTTAAAGGAATAGGGGATAAAAAAACTACCTTTTGAGAAAATTTAAGAGCTTTGAGGTCACATATCATAGTGCCTTTGGAAAAAATCCATAGACAACCACCTCTCACACAGTCACAATATGGGGGGTGGTTTCAATAGAAGGGAGCCCATAAACACCAAGACAATTAGGCTACATCCTCTTGTCGTAGACATATTTAAAAACCATCAGTGGTTGGGGTTATTCAATATCCTCCTCAAGGGTTATGATGATGAAGTGGCTCAAGATTTTGGAGTTTCCTTGCACTCTCGAGAAAATGATAGATCCACCACAGTGGTAAGAGGAATAGGAATCACCATAACCCCCTGAGCTTATCAGCAGAGTCACCACCTTACCTTTAGGAATTAAATGGAATAGAGATGAAGAAGTCTCTATTACTACCTCTAAGAATATTTTCAGCTTTCCCAATGAGGAATACATTGAAGATAAGAATGGGGTAACAAGGGAAAGTGTGCCTTACCCATGGGAAGAGGTTCCTTACCATATCATGAAGTATATCTCCTATGAGGGCACACTAAGTGTATTCTATGGATATCACTTTAGGTTATTGCATGAACTTTGGTTGAAAGTTGGTTTTCCTTTATAAATTTCCTTCTCCACTTTGTTATCACTTCCCCCGTGCTTCCGAAGGCTAAGAATGGAGTTGAAGGAAGGTAACCACAGAGCAACCTTTAGGTTAGGTAGCTAGCCCCACCAAGACCAAAGATGGATCTCTTAATGTAACTTTGCATCCAAAAGGATGAATAGATATAATGTTTTAGGCTATTTATTATGCTCAATAGATTAGGGCTTTGTTTTTTTTGAGTTTTTCTCGATAGGAAAGATAGTTAGGAAACTAGGTCTAGGGTTTAGGTTTGATTTCAAAAGTTTGGTTATAGAGGTAAGGGTGAGACTAGGTAGGTAAGCTTAGAAGCATGCCTAACTTGTCATTGTGTATTGAGTGAACTGAGAGGGAGTCAGAATGAGCATTTAACTGAATTCATTCATCAGAAGAGCAAAGACACTTTCAGTAAATCTTATAAAAAACAGAGCATGGAAAGCATGATTTCTGTCAATAAACTGATATGACTTAGCATAAAGAAGACTATAGATGAAAGATGGGTAAAATAGCGTTCAAAATGATAAGTTTACAGAGAAAAAAAAATTCTCAAAGGCATACCATTGGAGTCTCAACACTATGTCTGCAACACTACCTTCGATTTCATAAACAAAATCTTGTACAATAGCTCCATTGCAAATAACAACTATCCAACCCTTCAAATGGATTGATTTTGGAGTACATAGAGAAAATAGAAGTCATGGCACCTCATTGGGTCGAAATATCATCCAAAACACTTCATAAAGGCACCCTATGAGTCATTTCCTCATTTTTAGGGAAGTTAGAAACCATTTCCTCAAATTTAGCTCATAACTAAGAGTGTGTGTCTCCTTCATTAATTACATTATTCATCCACAAAGACAAGAAAAAAAAATTCCTACAAAAATGACAGCTCATGGGACAACTAAAGCTCAAATTTTGGAGTTTTAATGGCTTGAAAAATGTCCAAAGGAATCTAATGACAGAAGCGTCGCGCCTCCCAGCAGAAGCATCACGCCATTTTGGAGCTAATTTTGATTGAGTTTTAGGAACCCATTTCCAAATAAGAGAGTTAGGCTAGGTAGCCCTGTGTGTCTTCTTTCCATTTCACCCTCAAAATTGACAAAATACCCACTAGAAGGCCTTCAAAATTTTATTCTCCCAACCTCACTCCAGAAGTGGCCCAGAGAGGTAAAAAAGGTGGAAGAAGCATGAAAAAAGTGATGGTTTTTGAATTTTTCTTCAAAATTGGAGGGTGACATGAAAACCTGAGGTCATATATATGACGTAGAATATAAAATATATCCAACCATATAGAAGTTTATCCATTTAGATGCTTTGAATAAAATCGTCACGTCGTTGCACAATGCTTCTATAAAGAAGAATTCCATATTTTTCACGGAATTTTATGCAAAAGTACGCCTTAAATATGGATACATAGCTCTCCAACCATAACGTTTTTGGAAAACTTGAGAGAGGTTTTTGTTTTTATTTAATGTTTCAAACAAAAACCTCCTCCATTTGTCCAAAATACTTTCCCTTTTTCCCATAAGCCAAGTTTGAAGTTGATCAATAAAAATTTGTAGAAGCGTAGCACACTCTCAGCAGAAGCGTCGTGAGAGGGAGTTTGGAGGCCTTACCATATGAATTTTTTCCCAAAATTTTTATGGATGGAAATATTAGGATGTATTCTACAAAATGGAGTCATGAAGCACTGCAAAACCCTGCTCAAAACCCCTGAAAATTTTACTTAAAGACAACATGTTCAAAAGTACATAAAATGACCTGAAGCAACTGTAATTTTGGCATTTATCTCAAATAATAATACCTGTAAATAAACAGAAGGAGGTTTTTGTTATCTGGCCTATGATTGAAAAAAAATATTTCACTTTTGGAAAATTCATCTCCATTCCTTCATAAACTGATTTTGAAGCAAAATTGTCCCTGTCTGCAATGTAAACCCTAGCAAATGTTCACGAAGCTCTAAAAATGGTTACATGAGTCTTATTTGGCTCAAATAAGAATTTATGACCTCCATTATGGGCCTTTATCTTCTCCCTCCATGGTGTGTTTCAACAAGATAAAAACACTAGCTAGATGTAATGGGTAGGGGAGATGTAGAATTAAGAAAACAGGGGATAGTGGTAGCGTGATTTTAGGGGTAGAAATGGGGTGGAAGGAAGCTAGGGAAAAATCCATAAAAAAATGAATATTTAGGGTGATGAGTTTCCTTTACACTGCAAGTGAAATTTCTGGAAATGGGCATGAGGAAGGTTCCCAAAAGGTCTAAACACGAGAATTTCCTATTTTTCCTGCTAGAATGTAGTGAAAATTAGGGTTTTAATGAAATTGATGGAAAGGAGGGTTATGAGTGATAGGGAGTGTTAGGGTATGGTGTATGAATCTTGTGTGAAATATTTGGATTTTTATGTTACGGTTTTATCAGCTGAAACAAGCCAATGATGAAAATCACCAAAAACGTAGTGGAGATGATCTAATGAAGGAAACCACTCATTTACTGAAGAAAATGAATTGAAAGAGGTGTTAAAATCATCCACTTACTCATTAGGATGTCTCTAAACGTTTGTGCTGACCCTTGGATGGCTATGGAGATTTGTGAGCATGAGAGAGGAGCTCTTTCGACCATGTAGCATACTTCTTGAAAAAGGACAAGTTGCCTTTTTTTTTATTTCCTATCTTTGCTAAATCCCAATTAAGGTTATTTGACTAATGAAAATGACCTTTATTTTCCTTTATTTCATGACATGATTTGAAATCATGGTGGAGAAACAGAGGATACCTAGACCAAGACCTAGATGAAGGTGTGGTGACTGATCTATGAACCTAGGTGATTTGATGGATGACATGACCTTGAAATGATGATGACCATGAATGGAGTGAATGGAGAGGCATTTCAGACCTAGAAAACATTCAGTGAACTACCAAGTAAACATAAAAGATTATATTTGATCACTGAACATTTAGACACTAACACACTCAATCAGAGATATGAGCCATAGGGTAAGGGAGAGGAAATATCAACACCTAGCTCATCATGGTCTCATCAAACTCATAGTGCAAGGCGATTTAAATAGAATCAACATCCATGTACCTTGTTCCACTTTCATTAACATGGATGGAGAAGCCTTCATTGGGACGCATGCCATCACCCCTAGAGAGACCCATACCTCTAGCCTTGGAGAAAGGGGAGTTAAAGTAGGAGAAGAAGAGAAAGAATAGGAAGAGAAAGGAGAGGAAGAGAAAGAAAATAAAGAAGAAAAATAAGAAGAGAGAAAGATAGAAGAAGAGGAGATCCTATACCCCCATGTATTTCAAAACAAGGAAAAGCATTAGGGTGAGACAGGGGAAGCCTAAAACTCCAACCAAGAGCCCCATCACAATTAAGGAGTCACCAAACAAGAAAGGAGAAATAGGGCCAGAGGAGGGAAATATTCAAGAGGCCACTTGGCCCAAAAATACAACTATGACCTACACAAGAAGGCACTCCTGCTAGGCTTGCATCCCTAACCCAAAAACCTCCAAGGAGAAGGAAAGGAGGAGCTACATGAAACACAGGGTATGAAATAAACACCCAGAGAGTGCTACATGAAACACGGAATTTTCTACAGGAGGAGAAGAATGTCTAAGGGGGAGAGAACAAGGCACCATTGGAAGGGTAGGATGCCCAAGGTGATGAAAAAGGGGTAGAAGTTGAGGGGTATTCATTTCAGTAGCACATTTTCATTTCCTTTCAAGTCTCGTCATTGTAAATTTCAAATTTCTTTTAAGGTTTCAAGTTGGTAAATCATTATAGGGGATATCATTTCCTTGAACAAACATAACCAAACTTGTTTTCATCTTAGAATTTCCATTTCACCTTAGAAAACCAAAAAAGACAAAAAGTTAAGAAATAGGTTATCTTGCACATATAGTGCGCCGCACTTCATCAGCTTACGATTCCCGGATTGACAAATTAAATGCAGCAATTTAGGACACACTAAATTGACCAAACAGGTACCATGCAATCTCCACTTCCTCTACCCATAATTCTTGTCCTAACCTGACACCATTGAGCATGATTCTTTTCTTTTCCATCAACGTCTTGTTCATTCTTTCTGCAAATCCATTATGTTGAGGCGTGTATGGAGTAGTCTTCAGTCGTGTTATACAGCACTTCTTACTAAACTCTTCACATTCCTTCTTGCAAAACTCTCCACCATTATCTGTCCTCAACACATTTATCTTCTTCTCTGTCTGGTTTTCCACCAAAGCCTTAAATTCTTTAAACCTATCAAAGAATTAAGATTTCTTCCTGAGGAAATATGTCCATGTACTCCTTGAGAACTCATCTATAAATTATACATAGTACACATACTTGCCTAGTGATGGAATTGACATAGGTCCATACACATCACCATGCACAAGCTCTAATATCCCTTTTTCCCTCTTAGCACCAGAGGGGAAACTCACCCGATTCTGCTTCCCATATACACAATGCTCACAGAAATTGAAATCTAGAAAGAAATTAGACATACCTTCTACCATATCATTACCATGCATTATTTGATGGCCCTTCTCTCCAATATGTCAAATCCTTTGATGCCATAGCATGGTATTTTCTCCAGAGACCACAACATTTTCAGCTCCACTTTTAGGAACCATAGAATTGTTGCACCCATTAATAACAATGCTACCTAGAAGCTTGTACAAAGTTCCAATTCAAACTCCTTGAATTAATACCATTGCTCCCCGAACCATCTTGCAATTTCCTTCTCGAACAGTTTTTTTACACCTGCATCATCCATCTTGCTTATAGAAATCATATTTCCAACCAATGTAGGTATATGAAAAACACCAAGAAGTGTTCTAATCCTTCCACCTTGCAACTTCATCTTGAATTTTTAGTGTCTGACGATTTTGTCCTTCCTATCATCCCCCAAGAATACATCACCACCATCATATTTATCATACTCGCAAAATCACTCCCTATGGGGAGTGAAGTGAAAGGATGCACCTGAGTCAATCAACTATGCCTCATGATCTACATGTATACTTGAAGAAGAAGCCAAGTACACATCCCCACCTGCATCTGAATTGGTTTTCACCTCTGCATAAGGATAATCATCAGATCCCTTTCCTTTCTCAGGATATTTAGTTCTATATTCCTTTTTTTAGTGCCCTTCCCTTCCGCATTTCTAGCGCACCTTTACATGTTTTCCCAGAGATTTATATCTCCCTATAGATTAATATATCCCACTCGAGGATTTATTTTTGTTTCTATTATGGGACCGTCCTCGTATAGACAAGGAATCTCCATTTTGGCCCTCCATATTTCTATCTCATCTCCAACAACAACAAGGATGATACTATTTCATAAAACTTTAAGGTAGTTGTATTGCTACCTATTGCAACAACCAGACTATTCTACGAATCTGGTAGAGAACACATAAAACTGATGCACTTATCTTCATCTGAAATTTTAATATCAACAGATAAAAATTGGCTTACCACAATATTGAAGGTGTTCAAATGCTTCGTCACCGAGTCTCCATTTTTCATCCTCAAGTTATACAACTTTTTATGTAGGAAGATTTTTTTCACTAAAGACTTAGATTGGTGCAGAGTCCCTAAATTTTCCCATAAATCCTTTGACATAGCTTCCCCTGATAAATTAAATAATACTGAATCTAATATACACAATTTCACTGTGTTATTTTCTTTCTGATCTAACTTCACCTAATCTTTTGTTGATATTGTTGTTGGTTTAGTACCTATATCTATCATGACCCACTGATATTTATCCACCAGTAGATCCTCCATCTTGAGATTTCACAACTCAAAACTTTGACCATTAAATTTCCTGATCTCTATCTTTCCATTGCTCGCCATTTTCTTTCACCGGAAGAATCGATCCCCCATATCTCCCACTAAATAGGGTCTACCATAGGCTGGAGTAAAACCCCTCAGTAGAAAATGTGTCCCCTTGAAGCCGACATAGGCTCTGATACCAAATGTAGGTTTTAACCCTATACATAAATTAATTTCAAACGAAATCTTAAAAAAAAAAAAAAAAACAATGGCGAGAACATTAAAAAAAAATATAGAGAGATTTTCCCCTGGATCCCAAAACCAGGACTACCAGTTTGATTTTTCATTATGTTTCTGATGCAGGGGCATTGGACACTAGCTAGCAATGTAGGAATTTTGT
>JAXQQM020077880.1:0-14569 GCA_034641835.2 Pinus albicaulis | reverse complement strand
ACTATTAAAATCGAAAAATTTCAATTTGCACTAATCAACCAAAAGCAAAAGAGATTTTTTTTTTTTTGTAATTTTCAAAGTTTGATAGCTGGATGCACTAAACAAACTGAAAATAAAAGAGAAGCAACTTGAGAAACGATATTGATAGAGCAAAACGAACAAATTTCACTCAATGACACAAGCAATCAGATCTCAAATCGACCAAAGTCTCTCAAAACCAAGAAAAAGACTCAAAGGCTCCAATGGACCGTGTGATCTAGGCCCAAAGCAAGACCAAACGAAATTTGAATGAAAAACGAGCAATCACCCAAAAATCGCAACAAAACAGTGAACAACTACTAAGAGGATGCGGAGGAGCAATCAAAAAGTCGACTGGACAAACGAAACACCAAAACTCCCAAGGAGGGCTCGATACACTAAGCCACTAGATGCCCTAGGGCTTAAAACGTGAAATCGATAGATAAAAGCAAACAACCAAAGGACAGAGGTGAATTCTCAGTCAAACAGGACTCCAACACACTGAGGTAGTCGGAAAATCAAGAAGAAAAGCACTGACCAGATCCAGAGAGCTCAAAACTAAGCAAACTCAAAAACCCTACAGGAGTGGCGCGACTGTAAGGCTGCAACTAGCGCCATAAAGCAATTGGCGCGAGCTAAAAAAAAGTAACATGCACCAATTGGCGCGAATGTCAGGCTAGAAAGCACGCCAGTCGAGTTTCTTAGCCAAAATTAAAAAAGAACTACTTCAGAAGCAGATCAATGTAAACTAAGCAAACCAAGAAGCAAAAACAGCAAGAGAACCCAACCCAGAAGGCTAACCAAGCAAGGAAAATCATAAAACAATCAAACGAGACAATCCAAACGAGACAGTGAAATCTAGACGATCCCCAGTGGAGTCGCCAAATTGTTGAGGAGGTAAATCCCCTCTGCGGACAGAGGCGATCCCTACTAGCCCAGCAGGGGTCTAGCAACAATCATCAAATGCTACAGCGCAAGTTCCTAATTGCGAATAAATAGACCAACGATGGAGGCCTACCTAGAGTCCAATGCTATGATCCGTGGAAGAAAAAACGTTCCCGTTCCTCAGCCTCGGCAGATCACGATCCCCACGATCTCCGTGAATGGACACCTGCACATGCAAGAAACAACACGAATACAAGCATAAAATCCAAAATACGCAACTATATATCAGTCAGAAAGGATATAACTCATTATTAACATAAGTGAAAAACAGAGTGGAACCATAACCGGTAGTCATTCATTAATAAGCAATCGAAAGAGAGTACAACCAATGTTCTGACACCGCGGTCTCTTTCGAAAGGGTCCCCAGTTGTTCACGTCTCGCAAAGCTCGCCAGGGAAAGGGCAAACCTCTCTAGAGTCTCTCGACGATAGTCTCCTTACTTGAGTCGGCCTTAAGGGAAGAAAGAGGGCTCTTACAGCACAAAGGCTCTTGGGAATTTGGAGATTCAAATCTTAGGCACTTCCAGACTAGCTTGCAATGGCAATGAGCAAGCTTTTATAGATGGGGAAGGAGGGAGTTGGGATCCCTATTATTGTGGGATTGGCCCTATCATCAAGGAAGGTTCCATGAGAGGTGGCAAACCACTTCCCTTCCATGGAACTCCCACAACCAAACCTCCCAACTCAAGATAGGCAATGGTTTCTGAGTTTGTTGAAACACAACTTCTGCCATCTTTATTTAAAAAACACTCCTTAAATTGGTTGGCGTGACTGCTGCTCTGGGACAGAGCACCAGTTGGCGCGGCCTCTTTGTAGGATTTTCCCCATTGGCGCGAGTGATGAACCGTCTGCCCGCGTCAATGCAAAAGGAGATGTTTTCATGGTTTTTTGCAAGGAGATGTCTTTAGGGCAATTGAAGCTCATGTTTAAAGGAATGCATTGATGATGATTTCAAGGCAGGACAATGTTCACAGGTCACAAAATGGGTCCTCCATTGTGCGGGACGGGGAATGGTAGGGACGGTGACAAATTACTGTGTAACACCATCTTTGCTGGGATTTGCGTTAAACCAACAACAACATCTTTGATTAGACCAATACATTGAACCCTCTTGGAATCAAAAGAAAACAAATCCTTATATGGTCTTGTGATTTGCAATCCCATTCTCTCCATGATAACCTTGGGCATAAGGTTATGAGAAGCTCCTGAATCTAACATAACATTATGCAAAGTCATATCATGAATACTAATGCTTACATAGAAAGGAGTAAACTCTTCATTTTGATCATCTTCTAACCTTAGACCCAAATATATAGTAGGATTATCTTCTTGGAAATTCAAGATATCAACAGCCCCTGGTTGTGAATTCAACATCTTAACTATCTTGCTTCTATATTCATTCACCTTGATAATCTCACTGAAAGGGACTGATATTTTAATCTTTGAAATTTCATTCTCAAGGTTGAAAACAGAAACAAGTTTTTCAGCATCTTTGACAAGAGGAGGAAGTTGAAAGTCTTTCTTACCAAGTGAAGTATCGTTTTTACCTTCAACCATCTTTGGGGTATCATTTTTAGCTTCAGAAGCCTTTGGAGCATCTTTCTTGGGTTGCGCTTTGCTTGCAATGATAGGCACATTTCTATTTTTGAGATTATATTTCTTTTTCATGTTGAAAATAGCATGTTGATACCCTTTAAGATAATCTGATGGTTCTTCTCCTTGATTAGCTAAATCAGAATTTTCATGCTCTTCTTTAGTCAAAAATATTCCTGACATTTCTTCGTCAAGACAATGGATGGATTCTTCAGGTATCTCATGCTCATCTTCATCATCTACCAAATTTTGCTGAAAAGGAGGTCTCACTGGAGGGTCAGCTTGCTGGTTTCTATTCTCTCTTGGCCTTTGCTGATTTTGAGGTCTCCTAAATTGTGGATTTCTGAATTGAGGTTCATGTTGCACAGGAGGAGCTGAAGTGTTTCCAACAGCTAACCTATCCATCAACTTCTCCATGGTTTTCATCATTGACTCAAATTTGTCTTCAAAAGTTGAGGTGGATGGTTTCTCTTCTTCTTTCAATTTAGTTTTTCCCATTTTTGACTTTTTAGCAGCTATCATGTTTACCTCGACCTTAACTGCATCACTTTGCATTTCAGCAAGTGTAGGTGATTCTCTTTCCCTCAACAAGATAGAAAAGTCATAGTCAAATGCTTCAGCATATCTCATTTGTGCTAAGGCTTCCGGAGGTTTCAAATGGGATGGAATTGAGTCAAAAAATTTATTGAATCTTTTTGAAAAGTTTTGGACAGATTCATCAACTGCCCTTCTAAGGATGTTGTATTGAGTGAGTGGTTGGAATGGATTGGTTCTATTACCCCATTTTCTTAATAATTTATATTCAAAATCATTCCAATTTCTAATGTTGTCTGGTGCAAGAGCCTTAAACCATTTTCTAACTTCACCAATAAAACTCCATGCAAATAACCTTAGCTTCACATCCTCATCATCAACTTCTTCCCTGTCTATAAAATCATTGAATTTGTCTACAAATTCCTCTGCTGAAATTTCCTCATCACTACCCCAAGTATGAATCCTAGCAGCATATTTACTAGGATGGTCATGCAAAACAACAGGAAGTACAAGTGGTGCATACCTAGCAGGAGCAGCCATGACTGGAGGATGAATAGTGGTTGTAGGAGGAGCAAAAGAAGATGAGGAACTGGTATGAGGAGGACTGTTTGGTTTTTGTAAGCTACTCACAATAGAACTCCAATGTGGAAGGGGTAAACCAGCTTTGGATTTCAGCAAGACTTCGAAAGGATCAATTTCTTTGAGTTTATCTAAAGACTCTTTTTCTAGCAGAAGTTCAGAGGTAATAGCTTCCCAAAACTCTTCCTTGTCTTCTTGTGTCACTAAGGTTGAAGTGTCAATTCCTCTTTTTTGCAAGTCTAAGATAACATCAATGAGTTCCTTTTCACTTTCTGATCTAAACAACACTTCATGAATCTTGTCATCAACTTTCTTATCTTCAGGACTTCTTAATATTTCATAGGAAAAAGATTTCGAATGAGATGGAGTACCTCATATTTCTGAAATTATTTGACTTTTTGAAATAGTGTTTGGATTTTTCACAGCGGTAGGTGGATTGGGATCAGGATTTCTCCATGTGTATCTCCTTCTCGAAGCCACCTTTAAACTTTGAAAAATGCATGGAGTCACCAAGGTAGATTGCAGCCTCGAAAAACTTTCTGAGCTCCTGCTACCTTCAGAAGTTCAACTTCTTGATTTCGGGAATGAATAATCTTCAGACTCTCGGCATACGCACCAAAATGTTATCTCAAAATCACACCCTGATAGGCTGTTAGTCAAGAAGACCTTGAGTAACTATTTCAAACCAAACTTTTAGTTGAGGCTTAGCCTCCGCAACCTAGGTTAATGATTTGCAAATAAAGATCAGATGGCTAACTCTGTGAATAAACTGAATAAAGTGAATAATTGGTTGTACTACTAATCAAAAAACATCTATTGGGTAAATTGAGTCAAATGTGCTTTCACAAAACATAAATATCAGTTTCATATGGAAGTGAGGGCATTTCAAGGTTTAGATGCATCAATAGAACAGTGGGACAGAGAATAAACACAGTTCATGAACATATGAAGGAAGTTAGAGCACCTTCAGTGAATTATAAGTAACATACATTCATGCCACAACAAGTAATTTAAAGAGAAACATCATGAGACAATCAAACATCCATAACCATTTCTGAATCCTGAGTGATGAAACAAAACTCTTTGTATTAAGATAAAAACATAGTTCTCTGATATCACAAAAAGTATGCTTGATCAATGAAAATTCTAGCCCTATGCAATTTGATTTCTTCCCTCTTATAGAGTGGTCATTACATCCTTGGATTCCTTCCAAACATTTGAGAAGAAATAATAATTTGACACCTATCAACTTCTAAACAAACTTCATTTACAAACTGACAGTTAAAATATCTGTCTTACAGTCCTAATACAACTAGGACTAAAACACTATTTATTATATCTTAACAACCTTTAACAACCTTATCTAATCATTAAAAACTATGCTTGACAACTATTTCTTCTAGACTTCGACCATGATGTTGTTTATCTTCTTGCTGTTAGACCCCATCAACCTGTTTCTTATCCATTCCTGCAAAATAGGAGCATGTTCCCTGTATAATAGCTGAATGCCTCATCTCTATCCATTCAAACCAACTGCTGAAGAACTGGTGCTCAAAACATGTGGCAAATGTCTTATAACCTTCATTTGAATTCGACCTTCCAGCTGTGCAAATCCCGAACCTCCAAAATGGTGCAAAAACTGTCAATACTGCTACGCTACGAAACTGCTGAGTCTGCTGTTTTCGTAGTGCAGACTTTTCCTTTTAAAATCATGCTTCAAACCTCCATTTTTATGTGCCAAACCTCCTGGATCTTCTTTGATATTCTACATATACCTCCCACCAGCATCAAAGCTCAAAACCAAACCCTTTTCACCTTTGAAAATTGCAAAAATTCTTCAAACTGCATCCTACAGCAGTTTCGTAGCGCTACGAAACTGCTGTGTGTCATCTTCAGTTGTTTCGTAGCACGCTATGAAACTGTTGAGTCTTCAATTTTCACAACTTCCTTCCAAAATTTTAGTTTTCAACCCTTTAATACTATATTTCCAGGTGTATATCAACTTTCATAACCCATAAACATCAACTTTAAACAGCTCCAAAAATGAGATATTACCACATAACCTCAAAAATTTGTTAAAGGATGACACTTATTGTTTGCACTTATTTTAGCTGTGGCTCATCTTCAAACTGTGCTAGCTGTATTTCTAGGTCTTCTACTCTCCTCTTAAGCCTTCTATTGTTTGCCCTTAGCTTGGTATTGACCATCTTAATGAATTTTTCTTCTTTTATTGCAGGTAGGGTCCATATGAAGAATTGAGCTTGACTATCAATTAATTCAGGGTTTGGATTTTTCTACAACTCCCACAGTCCTTTCATCCTTTCAAATTTTGCCCTTTCTTCTGCATGCACTCTCACCTTTTTCTTCAACTTATCAATCTCATTATTTGCAAATCTGAGTTTGTCTTTGACATCTTCATAGCTGCTCTTTTCCTTCTGAATATTGAAAACCCTATTCCTGTCTTCTTTAGGCATTGAAAATGATGTATTTGTGGTTTCTTAAAAAACATTAGCACTTTCACCTCCTGTTTGATTTATCTCCATGTTTGATTGTTTCAACTTCTTCGAGTGCCTAGTTGAGGGTTTTCTGGGCTTAAAGATAAATTCTGCCACTTCATCCTGAAAATGTAACATTTTGGATGTTTTCAATTTCTTTGATTTGCTGCCACCTGTATTCAGTTTGATGAAGTCTGCTTGTACTAGGGGAGACTCTTCAATGTCAATAGCTTGAAGTATATCATTCAAATTACCTCTTGACCCCTCTATAACTACAACCTTACCCTTTTCCTTTAACCTTTGACTCCTAGTCAACTTCTTTTGATCTGTTTTACTAGTTGACTGTTCTAGAATTGTCTCCTTAACTAAAGTTTTATTCTTCTGTGTGGATTTAGAAGTATCTTGGATATTCAATGTTGTTCTTATCATTGGTTCTTTAACTTGTTTCCGAGGCTTGAGCTTAACAAATCTTATTGAATTTGTTTCTATGGGGGCAGTAATCTTTGATGGAGTTCTTTCTTTAGCTTGAGGACTAACACCTGTTCCTTCAATCCCAATTCTACTCAAAAAGAGGAAATCGGCCCAATCTCTGTTTGCTTTCTGCAGCTCATGTAAGAATATTAACTTGACTAAGCCATGGTGAAATAATGAGGTTTCACGTGACTCAATTTTCATTTGTACCTTATCAGACATCTTAGCCAAACTTCTGAAAAGATAAAAAGGTAAATCTAGAGATATCATCCCTGTGAAATGAAGCAAGAGTTTAAAGTGATAGGAATACACCTTGTGGTATCTCCCTTCACAGGTGAAGTACCTCTGAACATTGTAGAGCATATTGGCAAATGTATCTTTGACATAACTTCTTGGCACAACTTTGTTCAAGTCAACCTCTGTAAACTCTGGTTTTAGAAAGATTTTGCAGGGTACCATGTCAAACTTGAAGTTTTTAAACCACCTATCTTCTCCTCTCGGAATTTCTATAACTGCTGATATCACTTCAAGGGAAATTGGTAAATTGAGGAATCCAATCTTTGAGTTTGATCATGTGAAGTTTATGGCAAATTATTTGGTGACTTGAGTGTGCCCTCCTTGAAGTTTTTCACAAAACCTCCAGCAACCTACTTTCTTAAAGGCTTCTTCAACAGATTTATCTTTTATAAGGGCTTCTACACCTTTAGGTTATGTTCTTAGGCAATAACTAGACCTGTGACTCCTTCTTTCTTCAGCCATTTTCTTCTTGAAAACCTTTTATCTTCAGAAATATGTGATAATCCCTCTGAAAACCCTATATCTTCAACAAATTAGCAAATTAGCAATCACAGCTTCCTGTTGAATGAACTGGCTCGCTTGGTAAATGAGTTTAGCCTCGCTTGATAACAATTTTTCCTCTCTTGATAACAATTCTGCTTCCACCAACAATGAATTTCAAACTCACTTGATAGAAATTTTTGAAAATACTGATATAAACTGAATTTGAATGAGTAGCCTCGCTTGAATTTGTTTCAGTTCTGCCTCACTTAAAATATAGTTTCACAACCTCACTTGAATTTGTTTCAGTAAACTCAGGTCTTTCACCACTAATTTCTTCTTCAAAACATAAGCATGCATGCACTATTGTCTTGCATGAGACAAATGAAGTAAAAAACGGCCAACTTTTTTCAAATTTGAAAGGACCAATGACAACTGACCCCTAATCAATGACAAATGACCCTAATAATTATAATGAATGGTTGCATGCGTGAAGGAGAACTCGTGGATTAAACCTAATGATGAGGAATTTAACTGTATTTGACAGATGTGACAACTCAAACGCAAAAATAAGAATCCCCGATTTCGTAGGGCATGATTTGCAAATTCGGGTTTTTGCGCTACGAAATCACCAGCGTTTTCGTAGCGCAAAATCAACTTTTTACACTAAGCACGCTACGAAAACATGGTTTCGTGGCTTATTCATCAAATTTTTGGAAAAAAGCTTTAAAAATGGGTTTCAAAACATGGCATAAGATCTTTGATGAATGAAACAAGGCTAATGAAAATTGTTTGGTGATGGAATGAGACCTTTAACCCATGATCTAGACCTTTAAAAATATAAAAATGACTCTAAACCTATCTAGCATTATGACTTAGGAACAAGTGTATCTGACCAAGTTTCAAATTTTTTTTATAGTGATAACAGTGGCTCCACTTGGGATAGTGTGCCCCTGTGGTACACTAAGAACCCGCAGCACTAGTGCCATCCATTTTGATAAAAAATAGAAATTTTTGTTGACAAGCATCTTCTTTGAACTGTTGGGCCTTCACCTCGGGCTTAAGCTCTCTGTTTCAGCTTGTCATTTATTAGCAAAAACTTGACAAAGATGAATATATACAATGTCATGAATGAGTGATGTTACTTCAGCAAACATAATGCTTTAGGAACCTGCCATTAACAGGCCCTCCAACATATGATCCTCCATCAATTTTCTGCAATATGTAAGTGTTGTTCCCATGAAAACCAGAAATCTGAAAAGGACCCTTCCATAAATTCTCAAACTTACCATGCTTGCCCTTTTCTTCAATTTTGTCCTCCCATTTTAGCACTTTGTCATGAATCTAAAAACTGTCCTCTTTGATCCTCCTATCAAATGTATTCTTAATTATGTTTTGAACATGCTGATCACTGTCATAAACTTCATTTCTCTTTTCTTGCAAGGCTATCAACTGGTTTACTCTCCTTTGGATGGCATATGGTTCTTCTTCAAGTCCCTGAATTAACTTCATAACTGGTAAACCAAGTGATGTTGGGAAAACAACTTCTGCTCCATAGACTAATTCATATGGCGAAGTTCCAACTGATCTCTTTGTAAAAATCCTATCAGCCCATAGGGCGTACTTCAGCTTTAAATGCCAAGCTTTCTTGTTTTCCTGCAGTACCTTTTTGATGATTCTTACAATGCTTTTGTTTGATGATTCAACAAGGCCATTACCTTGCGGATAGTATGCTGTAGAGTGTCCAAGAGTGATGTGATATTGATGACAGAAATTTATCATCTTCTTGGACTTAAAATCTTGAGCATTATCTATTATAATCTTCATGGGACAGCCAAATCTTGACAATATATTATTCTCTAAGAAAGAAATAATAACAGATTCATTAGCTTGCCTGGTTGGTATTGCTTCTATCCATTTGGTGAAGTAGTCCGTTGCTATAAGAATCCAGCGATGCTGCCGTGATGAGGATGGATGTATCTCTCCAATAAATTCTAACCCCCATTGCTAAAATGGAGCTTCAACATAAATAGGAACCAAAGGTAGATGTACAAGCTTTCTTCTACCTTCAAAAATTTGGCACTCATGGCATGCAACGACCTTTTTGTAAATGTCTTTAAACATTGTTGGCCAAAAGTATCCAGCTCTTAGGATCTTGTTTGCTATAGCTTTCCAATAATGGTGTCCTCCACAATCACCTTTATGGAACTCATCAGTTATCTTTTCAGCCTCTTCTTCAAGCAAAAAATTCAGTAAAATTCCTCCTGCATCTTTCCAAAACAGATTTATGTCATAAACAAAATATCGCAATGATTTTAGCTTAACAAACCTTTCTTTGGACTTTGATAGATTAGCGGGAGCTTTGTTATGCTGTAGAACAAAAACCACATCCTTATACCACTCTGAAGTAAGAAATTTCTCATCAATTTGGACCAATTCTTCTTCATTTTCAGAAATTTTTGATATTTCTGCATTCAGATTTATGTCAAGACAGTCCAGATTTGACTGAGTCATTAGCTTCGCCAAGCCTTGTCCCTTCACCAACTTTGTTGGTTTAATATCTATATCATATTATAGCAATTTGGCGATCCATTTTCCCCTCTTGCCATCCGGATATACCTGAGTTAGAATGTCCTTTACCACAACACTTGGAACATATGCTATGATGTGTGAATGCAAAACATAAATTCTGAAATGTTTTATAGCTTTCACCAAAGAATAGGCCTACTTCTCTAGAATATTATACTTCAGTTTAGCATTTGTTAATGTCCTACTAAAGAAAGAAATAGGCTGTTCAATACCTTGCTTTCCTTTTTGTAGCAAAACTCCAGCAATTGTGTTTTCAGAAGCAAATGTAAAAACCAGAAATTATTTAAAACATTTGGACTAATGAGAACTGGTGCTTGTGTGAGTGCCTTCTTGATTTCTTCAAAAGATTTCCTTGCTTCAGCTGTCCATTTAATGTCAAATCCTTTCTTTAGCATCCTTGTTATATCTTTGACAATCTCAGCAAAGTTAGGAATGAAACGCCTAACAAAATTCACTTTCCCAAGAAAATATTGAATCTCTTTCCTACTTCTTGGAAAATCAACCTTTTGAATTGCATTAACTCTATGAGGATCAATCCTAATTCCTTCTTTAGAAATAATATGACCAAGTAATTTGTCTGATGTTAAAGCAAAGATGCTTTTAGTAGGATTGAGAGAGATACCAAACCTTCTACATTTCAGCAGAATTTTTTCTAGATGTTTCAAATGATCTTCTTCTTTCTTTGAGTAGACTGTGATATCGTCAAGATAAACAACCACTGATTTATCCTTTTCTTTAGAAAAAGCAATGTACATTGCTCTTTGGAAAGTGGCTCCCGCATTCATGAGACCAAAAGGCATTTTGGCATACATAAATGTACCCCATGGTGTTGTGAAGACTATTTTTTCCTGATCATCTGGATGCACAAGAATCTGATTGTAACCTAAAATACATCAAGCATAGACATCCTTTGTGAACCAACAATATTTTTCAGAATTGAATCCATCTTAGGAAGAGGATAGTTATCCTTTAGTGAAGCCTTATTCAAATTTCTGAAATCAATACAAATTCTGATTTCTCCACTCTTATTCCTTACCAGGACTAAGTTTGCAAGCCAATTTGAAAATCTGATTGGAACAATGATATTTGCATCAAAGAGTTTCTTAACCTCATTTTTAGTTAATGGCATGGGAAGAGGATTAATTCTCAATTTCTGCTTGAAAGGCTTTTCATTTTCCTTGATAGGAATAATATGCTGAATAATGGAAGGATCATATTGCTTTAAATTAGAATAAATCCAAGAAAAAACATCCATAAACCTTCTCATCATCTCAATATATTTGGATGTCACATCAGCTGAAAGAAGCTTTGAAATTTTTATCATTTTAGGGAAAGCTAATGTACCAATATTACAGCTCTCTACTTCCTCTTCATCAGCTTGCAATTTTGGTGCTTTAAAAACATCATTTTGATAAAAAATCTTCTCAAGAGGAATAAGACCCTTTGGTATTGAATTATTCTTTAATTGCAAAACTTCATAATTTTCTTTAGGCTCAACAAGCATATTTTGTTGATCTACATGTGTATTTTCAAATTCTTCTTTCAACTCAATAAAATTCTTCACCTGTTGATCATCTTCAAAAACTTGCCAATTTATGATATTTTCCGGTATAGCAGGCCTATGAAGAACTTCAATCTCATATTTTTCATTTGAATTCATAGGAATAATGAAAAGACTTGCGGAAAAAGCAAGGGAATCAGCAATAGAATTTTGATCTCTAGTTTTGACTATGAAGGGATAAGACTGAAAGTTTTCCAACAAGTCTAAAACTAAATTTCTGTAAGCCCTCATTCTTACATCCTTCGTTTGATAGACACCTTCAACTTGTATAATAACCAATTCATAATCTCCAAAAACAGAAATATTTCGAGCCTTCATCTTTTTCAAAATATCTAGTCCCAAAATCAAAGATTCATATTCACCCATGTTGTTTGTGCAGTCAAAATTCAGTTTGTAAGAGTAAAAATTACTCTGATCATTTGGATTTTTAATCCAAATCCCTGCTCCCACCCCTTCTTTTCCTACTGATCCATCAAAGTACAATGGCCACCATTCCTCCATCTCTTCGTCATTTACTTGTCGATTTTCTGCATGCTGATTTTCTGAGTGCTGATTTTCTGAATGCTGATTTTCTGCTCTTATTTATTCCTCAACACTATCAGCTGATTCATTGAATAGAATGGCAGATCCAAGTTCAATATCAAAAGCATAAATAGGAAAATTCTGAGGTTGATCTTTACTGCTTACCATGTAGGCCATTCTAGTCTCCCGATACAACCTCCTTTGCTCACCAAAAACAGGAATTGTGGCATAGGAAAGATCCATCTGCATTGTGCCTTTGATTTTCACTGCCCATGTTCTTGATAATAGAATACCAAAATTTGGAGGAACATTAGCTACAACAATGTCCATAACAGCTGTATTTGCTGGAATTTGCGTGAGGCCGACAACAACATCCTTGATTAGACCAATACATTGAACCCGCTTGGAATCAAAGGAAAACAAATCCTTATATGGTCTTGTGATTTGCAATCCCATTCTCTCCATGATAACCTTGGGCATGAGGTTATGAGAAGCTCCTGAATCTAACATAGCATTATGCAAAGTCATATCATGAATACTAATTCTTACATAAAAAGGAAGAAACTCTTCATTTTCATCATCTTCTAACCTTGGACCTAAATATATAGTAGGATTGTCTTCTTGGGCATTCAAGATGTCAGTAGCCCCTGGTTGTGAATTCAACATCTTAAATATCTTGCTTCTATATTCATTCACCTTAAGAATCTCACTGAAAGGGACTGATATTTTAATCTTTGAAATTTCATTCTCAAGGTTGAAAACAGAAACAGACTTTTCAGCATCTTTGACAAGAGGAGGAAGTTGAGTGTCTTTCTTACCAAGTGGAATATCTTTTTTACCTTCAGCCACCTTTGGGGTATCATTTTTCTTGGGTTGCGCTTTGTTTGCAATGATAGGCACATTTATATTTCTGAGATTATATTGCTTTTGCATCTCGAAAATAGCATGTTGATACCCTTTAAAATAATCTGATGGTTCTTCTCCTTGATTAGCCAAATCTGACTCATCATGTTCTTCTTTAGTCAAGAAGATTCTTGAAATTTCTTCATCAAGACAATGGATGGATTCTTCAGGAATCTCAGGCTCATCTTCTTCATCTACCAAATTTTTCCGAAAAGGAGGTCTCACTGGAGGGTCAGCTTGCTGGTTTCTATTCTCTCTTGGCCTTTGCTGATTTTGAGGTCTCCTAAATTGTGGATTTCTAAATTGAGGTTCATGTTGCATAGGAGGAGCAGAAGTGTTACCAAGAGCTAACCTATCCATCAACTTCTCCATGGTTTTCATCATTGAATAAAATTTGTCTTTAGAAGTTGAGGTGGATGGTTTTTCTTCTTCTTTCAGTTTGGTTTTTCCCATTTTTGACTTTTTAGCAGCTATCATGTTTACCTCAACCTTAATTGCATCACTCTTCATTTCAGCAAGTGTAGGTGACTCTCTTTCCCTCAATAGGATAGAAAAGTCATAGTCAAATGCTTCAGCATATCTCATTTGTGCTAAGGCTTCTGGAGGTTTCAAATGAGCTGGAATTGAGTCAAAAACTTTATTAAATCTCTTTAAAAAGTTTTGGACAGATTCATTAACTGCTCTTCTAAGGCTGTTGTATTCAGTGAGTGCTTGGACTGGATTGGGTCTATTACCCCATTTTATTAAGAATTTATCTTCAAAATCATTCCAAGTTCTAATGCTGCCTGGTGTAAGAGCCTTAAACTATTTTCTAACTTCACCAATAAAACTCTGTGCAAATAACCTTAGCTTCAAATCCTCATCATCAACTTCTTTCCTGTCTATAAAATCATTGAATCTGTCGACAAATTTCTCTGCTGAAATTTTTTCATCAATACCCCAAGTAGGAATCCTAGCAGCATATTTACTAGGAAGGTCATGCAAAACAACATGAAGTACAAGTGGTGCATACCTAGCAGGAGAAGCCATGACTGGAGGATGAACAATGGTTGTAAGAGGGGCAGAAAAAGAAGATGAAGAACTGATATGAGGGGGACTGCCTATTTTTTGTAAGCCACTGACAATAGAACTCCAATTTGGAAGGGGTAAACCAGCTTTGGATTTCAGTAAGACTTCGAAGGATCAGTTTCTTTGAGTTTATATAAAGACTCTTTTTCTAGCAGTAATTATGAGGTAACAGCTTCCCAAAACTCTTCCTTGTCTTCTTATGTCACTAAGGCTGAAGTGTCAATTCCTCTTTTTTGCAAGTCTAAGATAACATCAATGAGTTATTTTTCACTTTTATATCTAAACAAAATTTCATGAATATTTTCATCAACTTTCTTATCTTCATGACTTCTTAATATTTCATAGGACAAATATTTCGAATGAGATGGAGTACCTGATATTTCTGAAATTCTTTGACTCTTTGAAATTGTGTTTGGATTGTCCACAACGGTAGGTGGATTGGGATCAGGATTGCTCCTTGTGTATCTCCTTCTCGAAGCCACCTTTAAACTTTGAAAAATGTATGGAGTCACCAA
>JAXQQM020091201.1:0-40157 GCA_034641835.2 Pinus albicaulis | reverse complement strand
GAGGGACCGATTCTTGCCCACTGGGATGTCTCTGCGTGATTCAAGGGATTCTTTGCGTTGTAGGTATTTGAATTGGGCTGGCCTCCTCTGATTCAGATTTGATGTCAGCTGGGGCGATCGGCTGATTTGCAAGATTTACGAAATGCTCAGCCGAGAGATCAATTTCAATCAAATTTTCCTCCTCTGGAAATGAAGCTCTCTCATCTGAGAAAATTTCGAGGAGATTTTGTTCACGAACAGAGCCCTCTTCAGGGAATCCCTCGGAATACTCCAGATCAATGAGATTGGGTTCCTCTGTGACATCTGGGTACAGTCCATGCATCCCTCGGCTATATCTATTCGGAACTCGACTCTCTGAAATGGCAATTTCTATTAGATTCTCATCTTCGGAGGTTGAATCTGAAGAGTTCCCATGGAACAGCACAAATCGACTCTCGTCCCTTCCATGGAAATGGAAATCAGGTGGGCCATTCTTATCCTTATTTGGGTTCTCTCCATCTGCTGTCGACTGTGGATTGTAATCATCAAACAGAGGACCCAAGTTCTCTGAGGATGCCTCTGAGCCAGAGTCTGAAGAGGAATCGAACCTTTCCCAAGAAGAATGTAATGGCATAGAGAAGAAATCATTCGAGCCCAAACCAAATGAAAATCTGGGTAGCTCATCACCTTCTGCTTCTCCTCCTAAATCCAGACCTGAATAAAATATACGCTGCCCAAAATGCAATGATCCATCTTCCTCCTCACTTCCGCTATTGACAACGTCTTGTGGGTTTATGTAGCTTATAGCTTCTTCTTCTTCTGACTTACGTGCTGTAATTTCATTCTCCTTTTCTGTAAGCTTGAACTCCATCATTTCTATGCCTATATTGCTAAATTCAAGCTTATCTTCATTGGGATTCTGTTTGTCCTCTTTCTCTTCCCCTTGATGATCGGTTTCAACAATTTCCGTTCCTGTTTCCTCTTTACACTCTGCAACTTGAGGCTCTCCATTCTCCTTAATCTGAATAAGCTCCTTCTGCTCATAAACTTCATGGATCTCTATAGATGCTTTGGCTGGCTGCTTTTCGGATTTCAGTGCCCTGGGTCGGGTTATAACACTGAGAATTGCTTCCAGGAACAAGGCAGTTGATACAATCAGGGTCGAGAAGAAAATCAGGCATCTGAAGACCATGGGAAATGATTTATCAATCAGACAAAGGCTACACAGAAGAATAGAGATTATGGGATGTGCCCTAGTAAATTTGAAGCAAAAAACTGTAGCATTCTTTGATCTACGGATCAAATTCTTTGAAATGGTGCCCATTTCTTTCCAAAATGCTCAACTCTTACACACTCTGATACCCAGAACAATGTGGAGGATAGCAAAGCATTCATGCAACTTGAACCCAAACTACTCAAATAGGTTTACCCTTTCTCACCATCAATGCCAAGATTTACACAAAGACCTAATACTTTTCTCTCTCACGTACTCCCTTGGCCTTTGCGCACTATGGGATACTGCAAAACTAATCTGTGAGCACACATACTGCCTTGACTCCCTTGACCTTTGTGCAGTATGGAATTGCCTTGAGCCTTGAATTTCACTTACTCGAAATCAATAAAGAAAACAATATATAAATAAAGAAGCTCAAGCTCTGAATTATTAGAAAGAAACATCAGAAAGAAGAAACCTGGGAAAAGGATAGCATCAAAAAGCTGAAGCGTTGATCTGATCAAAACAGTCTTGTCTAATCTCATCCTACAGGTGTTTACTCAGGTCATGTTTAAAATTCTTTCCATAGAAATAATGCTTGCTTTGTTTGTGCAGGTTCAACCTATTAAATTCTCACTTTGATCCTTTTTGCTTAGAGGAAAAATACTTAGGGTTAGGGTTTTGAAATGAATATAGAATATATGAAGGGAATGTAGAATATAAGGATAATCCATAGAACTAATGCTTGCTTTGTTTGTGCAGGTTCAACCTATTAAATTCTCACTTTGATCCTTATTGCTTAGAGGAAAAATACTTAGGGTTAGGGGTTTGAAATGAATATAGAATATATGAAGGGAATGTAGAATATGAGGATAATGGCATATTAGGGTTATGGAATGAAAAATATGTACATATGTACATTGGATTAGGTATAGGGTAAATGTAAATGTAGCATATAGGAGGATGGGTATAAAATAAGGTATATAGGATGAAGGTAATGTATAAAATATGCATTCAGGTATTAACTCAATTTTAACAAAGTCTAAAAATTTCGACAAAAATTTGAATTTACAAGAGCAAAATTTTGTACTTACTATTCTTTTACTTCCCTGTAGTGTTGGATGAATGTTGTTGTTCTTTAACAATATTGGATGAAGTTGTCTTGATCAAATATCGTAGATAGATAGAGCTTATTTATGCTTCATGTTCTAGCATCCTGCAGTGATTCTGGTCCATTGATTGTTGATGTCGTTCAGGTCCCTGTGCAATTGATTCATAATAACTCAGGTCCCTTCTGTCATGTACATTTTTATGCAATATATACATGTTTTTGCTAACATTTCAGGTCCCTCTGCAATTGATTTCAAAAATATTTCAGGTCCCTCTGCCAACAATACAACTTCCGTCGTCAATTCAGTTGCACAACTAAGTATCTTTTTGCGAACCTTCCCCCTTGTTGATGGGAAGACTTGTCCTCAAGTCTTGTTTATTTTGGAGGATGATTCCTGCAAACTCAAACTGAAGAAATCGTAAAACAAAATAGAGAATTCATATCGGCCAAACAAGTTGGTTTTCCGATATGAATTCGAGTTTGTATTGTGCCACTTTCGTGGATTTTCACAACCAAACTCCTTTATTATTTTTGATCTTTTTCTATTTTTTATTTTTTTTCTTTTCGAGATTGAGGTGGGGTGTAATGGAGTAGGGAAGTATGAAAGCTTATGAAAATAGGTTATATTGAAGTCATGATGTAGTAGTAAGTCTGGACTTCAACATGCATGGTCGTGGAGCTTAACATACAGTATGGATGATGGATCAAATCATGAACAATATGAATTCAATATGGAAGGCTTCTTTGGAGATTGATGTGACTTGACATAGTACTGAACTTGACTACTTCTTCTAATGATTGTCTTCATGTCTTATTGCCTTGATCTTGATCATGTTGTAGGGTTTGTTGATGTTGGTGGTCGGCATCTAGAAGCGAAGCTTCACGAGTTTGAGTTTCATTAAATGAACTCAACATCGAATTAATTTTCACTTTCACTTTGCTTTGTCTTGAACATTTGAATTCATATTCTGGAATATGAATTTGACTTTGAAAATTACTTCATCCATGGAGTTCACTCCTTCATTCTTCCTATGACCCGCAAAAACATAACACTTGCCTGCAATGCAACCATTAGATGATGGAGGAAGAGAGGTGTACAGTCGCTCTTCTTCCAATAAACATGTAAATCATCACAAGCATTGCTTAGAAAACAAGTCCAAATATGCTAGACAAACATAATGCATTTATTTACCCCTTTGAGGAATGGTGGCCAGCCTAGACCTCCTAGCGGTATTTTGTTTACAAAATATTTGTTTTATATCGAATTAGAGTGATTCCAAATCCAAGTTGAAGTGAATTCATATGGCTACCTCCTGTATAAACAGGTTTTCAAAATGGTTTAAAATGATATGGTAAAAATTATAAGGAGTGCCATTTTTTATAGAGCTGCTTGTTAATTTTTAACTAAACCAACAGTCACTATTTGAAGCGTAACTTCTTCGATAAAGATCGGATCAATGTGATTCCACTTGGATATTAAAGTAGATTCATTTTTATCTTTCCAGTAGAAACAGTTTTTAAAAGTTCTTAGGCTTGATATCAGAAAATTGGTGATGAACAGACCTAAGAGGCAAAGTTTTACTATATTGTTTTGAAGACATGCAGTCACTAAATGTGGCATAAATTTTTCCTTTCACCTGCAAATGGGATGATTAAAATTGTATCTTAAACTAGACTTGAATATATATCTCCCATATAAACAGGTTTTGAAAAGAAGATGATTTGGTATTTCAAATATGCCAATGAACAATCAAGACCTAGAATTGTCACCATGCAGATTTTTCGACAAGCAGTTAGTATTTCAAGAATAAATTCTTCATATGATACCTGATTGAAGTGATTCAAATTGATTTGGAAACTATATTCCAAGGGCTATCTTCCCTATTAATTTCAGATAAAAATGTTTCCATTAGACACTTCAAAGAGAGGCTGTACTAACTCTGTCATCAACATGTCACTTGAGACCTAGTTTTGATTTTGATCACATTTTTATTTGTGATATAAATTGAGAACTTCAAAATGGTTAAACTAGATTTCGAGAGATATATGAAAATAGCAACATGATTTCAAAATGATCCTATATGGTTACCCAAAATAGGCTTGTTCTTACTGCATTTTGCCATGTAGTCCTTGCAAGTGAATATTCATCAATGATTTGAAGAAATTGTTTGAAACAAATTTATTATGGAAGTCTTATTGCGAATTCATTCTACTTGTTTAGTTATTCTATTCTATCCTATGCTATTTTAGAAAAATAATTCATTCTCTCAAGTATAAGAAAATTTCCAGTGAATCCATTTTCGTAACAAGATCATAAGTGAACTCATATCCAAATTTGAAAAATATACTTTAATGTATGTTTGGACATGAAAATTTTTCTGATCATAAATATTTGATGAGAAAGAATGTTGAAGAATGGAGTAGTGTTGTAACCTATTCTTTAACATCATCTTGTCAATGAAAATGGATTTTTTAGTTTGTTTTTTTTTTTTTATGTTTTTATTGGGGGGTTTTGTTTCGGAAACCTAATTTTAGGATATCTATTTCTAGGCATAAAGAAACATAACTAAGAGAAATGTATACTAGCTAATTTTTAGTGTTTTTGTTTATCTTCTATTTGACTATGCTGATAATTAACTCCCCGGCAACGGCGCCAAAATGTTGAGCTAATTTATTGACTAAATTAACACAAGTATTTAATTATCAATCCGGGTTTGTAAAACTTGGAGGCAAATCCACTATATATGGACATCAGATATAATCAAGGTTAGAAGATAAATTATTTAAAAGTTGAAAGTAATACATTCTACCACTCTAACTCAATTAGTTTAAAGGAATAATATTGAAATGGTTCTTGACTCAAGAAATCCACTTTCACCTCAATTACCACTTAATGAATCAGAGATTAAAACTAAGAACTTAAGATGGATAAATTATGAATGAAAGAAGCTCTTAACTTAAGAGACATGTAAAGTGTTCCAATATAATTCATTCATCTTAATATCAAAAATCTCAACAAGAAACTGCTTGCACACAATCAAAAGAAACCAACTTTAATTCATCATTTTCATAGAAGGGATGCTCAACTTGATACATCTGTTTTTCCAACTTGATAAAGTGATGAATAAGTTATAAACTAATGAAATCAATCACTCTGCATGAACCATTAAACAATCTGAAATAAAGCTTTGAAAACCAATTCTACAATCATCAAATTACAAGGAAATAAAACTAGTTAACAAGAAAGTGTACTTAGCTTGGAATGGGGGCCCGTCCACCCTTGCCTTGCACACTTGATAAGTGATCTCAGAAGCTTAACTTCAGTTACACATCCATAGCATTGAACAGCAAAAGAATAACAACACAAGTCTTCAAATTAACTCCTCAATCCCAAGTTGTCACACATAAAAGTATAATAAGTCAATAACAATAATAATACATAAGCCATCAAAGCTTTGGCTTTAAATAAGAAGTCTCATGAAACAAACTGATCTATATTATCTCTAACACTCATATCTACTCATATCCACCTATCTAAGTCGAACTCATCCAATTCATCCCAAGAAATATGGTCAATCCCATAAAATCTCAAAACTGCCCTATTTCCTAGGGATTTTCTGGTGACTAGTCATGTTTGACCAGCCTTGACCGGGCCTAATAAAGCTTGTTCTGGCCGAACCAAGTGGATTTAGCTTAGTCCTAGTTCCCAAGCTGTCCATCCATGCATCAAACTCGAGCCCAAGTGTCCTGCAAACATGTCATCCACACAGCTATTACGGGAATTTCTGATTCAGTCCAAAATTGCACTTGAAACTCAATTTTCATAAAAACTTCTAGAAATTGCAAAATTAAAATTAAACACTTGAATATGCATAAAATACATCAAAATGAGATGGATGTGATGGAAAATGGATGGAAAATATAAGGATTAAATAGGTTTCCCTAAGCAAAAATAGACCAAAACTGAGGCCCTATGAGCAACATTAAGGGTTGCATTTTCGTGATATTCTTTTTCCCTTCTTTTGGTTTAGGACTTCAACAAGTTGTAGAATTGTATGAATGTTGTTGGATGGAATTTGTTGCCACTAATAATGGGCAAACCAAGAAATAAATTGAAATTCAGCAACTGAAGACAATCAATTTGATGCACAAAATAAAATAAAATAAAAATGAAATAGGTTGTGACTTTAGCAGCACTTGAGATTCAACAAAATCTACTGGCACTGTATAGGAAGGAATATTTTCTTTATTTTAGTCTATACTTGGTTCGTTCAGGTTCTCTCATCCTTACTTTAGATCCCGCTCACTAACTAGTATTTATTAGTGGATTTCCTTATCCAGCCACAATAAATGCTTGTTCTTAAGTTGCAAGCTTAACATGGTAAATCCCCTTTCAGTGGGAGAACTCCGAGCATATCATAGGCATCCAGATAATTCTCTGAGAAAACCCCTTATGGGTATGCTCGATCCAATAAAACAAAGAATTTGGTTGTCAACATTGCACGCTGTGTAATTAGGGCTATTGATTCAGTCATTGTTTTAGCTTACACTTCTTGTCCCAGTATGAATTATGATCACCATAAGGAGTCGCGTGCCACTCTTTGAAGCTGTGTGACTGGAACCATGTTCGGTTACAGAAGAGGGCATGTGAATTTTGTAGTGCGGGAAGATCTGAGGTGAAACCCTATGATACTTCTAGAACATATGACTCTGAAAATTTCTCTGGTAAAGGAAATGGCTTCTGGATTGGTGAGAATAGCTCTGGAATGCGAGAGAATAGTGAACAGAGAAAATTTGTTTCAGGAACCCAGACGGACCATGTATTGCAATGGGCATAAGGTCAGTTATGCTATGAGGAGAAGCTAGTATGAGTCTGAACATAAATATATTGGATAGATAAATTCAAGATGCAGTATTCCTTTTGATGGATCTAAACCGATCAAATCAATTTAGTGTTTTTCCAACCAATCAATCCAAGTGGGACCAAAGTTAGTCATGTCCCATTGAATTGAATGGAGAGTCATGATTATATATAGATGCTATAAATAAAATTACTTGGCAGATTGTAATTTCAAAGGAGGAATTGAAATCATGTTTCTATATCAAGAAATAACGTACCCTCTTATTTGACGGAGCTTTTGCCTGCTCTTATCCCTTCATGCGACATACGAGTTATTATGTAGAAAGGGAACACATCCGAATGTATGATGCTGAAATAATCAAGAGGGTGGGGCTTCAATAATAATAGTAGGGGAATTTCACTCCTTTATCATGTTTTGATTGCTTACTCTGTATATAGGGGTGACCGGTTAGGCTCTATACACTCCTATCCCTTTCTTCTGTCACTGCTCACGATAGATAGATAATTGGCCTCTCCCTTATTTCGTAATAATCTCATGATTATATCATTATTTACGTAATAAAGAAATCAACCTAACTCAATTCCTTCATGATAGAAAGATAACTGGCCTCTCTCTCTTCTTTCACACTTATCTCTTGACTTTGTAATGATGTGCGTAACAATGAAATCAACATACATCTCATTTGAGCATACTTTTATCCCTGCCTGCCAGCCATCGATAATGACCTATCCAACAAACAATCCGCCTCCCTACACCCATCAATAGGTTGAGTGCTACAATGACCTCTAGGATATCCCTCGAGGAGAGAGCATTACTTGAATTCATAATAGGGATAGGTTTATTGCTTGAGTCAAGGCCCTTACTTTCCTCTTTAATTAATAGTAGGAACATCATGGGAAGAAGAATGAATTGACTATTGGGAATGACTCTTTCCCACTTCTTTTCCCGGTAATCCATCTCCAAATATAATCTCACAAGAGATGATAATTGCTTGATAGATAGATGAGTTGAATGCTTATCGTATTGAATGATTGCCCGAAAGCGAGACAACATAAAGGTTAGCACAAATTTTAATCCCCAACTTACATTTGAAAGTGAAATTATCTTCTTGAAGAATGGCATTCGAACACTGCTAGGGGGGATAAGATAATATTATGAAATTACTTCTTGCTGGCTTTTCGTTACGACATCATTACTTGCTTTGTTTGTTACTGGCTGGATACTTATTGCTAGGATTTGAAATTTCTCATTACTTGACAAATATTTTTTTTTTCAGTGTGACCATGATTATGGAAACTATTCCTTCCCTTTAGAGCCCGTAGAAGAGGTCTCTACCTACCCTGTTGACTACTAAGCTAGATCGTTTCCAACAAACCGCCTTAAAGGCATCCAAAAGCACTTTCATTTTCTATGTGTAATCCAGAACACAGAAGGAAAAATCAATCCTATTCTAATGTATTATATAGATATCAACGACTAAAATCCTTGTGCAACATCGATTGTTGTGGTGTCACTTTACAACAACTAATTTTTCTATTTTTATGGACCATCTCATACCATTACTTATGGCCCCTCTTAAAAAATTTCTTTTGGTACACTGATTATGTTGGGCTAAAATTTGGCTAACCTCTTTGATGGACCCAATGGTCCCATGAAAAATACCCATAGCATGTCATCCATGAGGAAGTACAGAAAATAGTTGAGTCTTTCACCTAGTCAATTAGAAAAATGGAAACCAATATGTCTTCCCTCACATTTCACATATCCCCCATTTTCAAACAATGGCCCTTTTTCAAAATATTTTCCAGATAATGGTAGTTGATTATTTCTCTAATGGTTGCTTTGGAACCTTTGAGCATGTAGGAATTTCCATTCTCTTGAAAAAACATGTAGATTTACAAGAAATCCATTCTGATAGGTCCTAGTGTTCTTACACATTCATCACCCAAAGAAATATCATAGCCACCCATTTCAATGTCAAACATGTGGCCTCCTTGTGAGGGAAGACATAATGGTTTCCATTTTCCTAATTTAGGGAACAATTCCTTGTAAGCAAGGAGGAAGAGGTGAGAATGATACTAGGTGACAAGTGGGAAGTGGGAATGTATCACCGTGTATTTGTAAACATCTAATTGCAACTCCCGTGTTTAGGAGACAAACAAATACCAATGATCCCATTGATTTCTTCGACAATTGACTTCATTATATTTTGGATTTTATGTACTAATATATATCTCCATTTGTGGCATTCCTCTTTTGTAGCCTTCCTTTTATTTTTTAAATGCCACTTATATTACTTACACTTATGCAATTAGGTACACTTGTTATCATCATCCTATTTTCGTAAGTCTTCTCATCTTTGTTTGTAAGAACATATAATATATTGGGCAAATATTGCCATATTTTAGTAACAATTTGATCTATTGTCAACTAATTAGCACAAGATAATGTGCATCTTTGAACCATCCAAGCTAATGTGAGTTGGGATGAGTTGAGGTTAGTAACTTAAGTTCCTTTTCCAATTGAAGCAAGAAAATGTTATTTTGGTTGCCATTATTAATGACCATATATGCTAGTTTGTACTTGATTTGGCAGTTCTATGTACAAAGAGGTTCCTTGTTGTTGGAAAGGCTATCTTTAGGCATTAGCATCAAGTGTGGGTCAATGTAGCTGGGATTGTTGACATCAACCTCTAAGTCTCCAACCTCTCAGTAATTCTTATAAAGGAAGTATTTTTCCTTTTGGAGCTCTTTTCGCCTAAATGTTTGGCATTCCTCATTGGAATGGGCAAGCTTCCTATGATAGGTGCCATATTTCTTCTTCCCATAGTGGGTATAGGATATGGAATTGGTTTCTCCTTTGTTCTATCGATATTGTTGGGCTGAATAATTAGTAGAAAGAAAATGAGGACGAAATTACCTCCATCCACAGCTTCTTGAACCACCATTTTTTTTTTTATGTTTCTAGGTTTATAGGATAAAGAAATTTCATTATTCAAATCACTTAAATGAATGTGGGCCTTGCTTTGCTTCATGTCCCAAATCATGTGCTTGGACCCATCCCTATCTCAAAATTGTCATTCAATTGACATCAACATTTCTATTAAGTGTGCATTGATGTGTCTCTGGAATTTGAACAATAAGTGTCTCTGGAAGGAAGAAATTGTCCCCACAACCAACTTTTACATCTGTGCCAATTTTGACCTGTGGGATTGAACCCAACTTCCATGCTAGGTATTGTCCACCTACGAGAAAGGCTAGAGTTAAAACCTTCCATTGGTTTGATACATTCTAGTATTTTTCTGGTGATTGCAGATCTAATTCGAGATTGAGAATTTTGAGGATTAGGATTTAAGAGAGGGGTGAATTTTCATGTTATTTTGTTTTTGGTTTTTATATTTCATTTTGGTGCTCTATGGGTTGCCTAGTTTGTAATTTTCCCAAAAGGGAAAAGCAGAAATATAGTGCAAAATGTTGGAATAGTAGTGTTGATCATCATATAGAAGTAAGATGCCAATATGGAGACATTCTAATCATAATAACAACAAAAAAATATGCATAAGAAATGGGCCATAAGATGTACAATAAGATAGAACAAGCCTCCAATGGACAAAACCCTCAAAATGAGGTGCTGCTACTATATCAAAATTCTGGAAGACAGCTACAACGCAGTCATAAGTGAACTTCTACAGCAAATGAATATACACAAAAAATTAGGGCTTTTATATGCCTCAAAAGATATGAACAATACAGATCTAGGCTTTATACAATCACCTACAAAGAACCCAGAAAGGGTTTTCAGAAATACACCATCATAAAAATGGGATCTAAAGCCCTAGGGCTTAATATTCACTGCAACATAATAGCTGGAAAGTTGTGGTTGAACTGATATGCACAATATATTAGCCTCCTTCAATGGATCCTCTAAATGAAAGGCAGATCCCTTTCAATAGAAAACCTCCTCTCCAAATGGTGTACTGAAAACACGCTGCAACTCCTCCCTAGAAATAACGCAGTCTAAGACAGAAACTACGCTCTGGGGGAAAATAATAATGTGGATTGATGAAAAATGCTGCAATAAGGCTCAAGGGCCTTCCTCACCAGCCTCCCAATGTAAGGAAACCTTCCTCCAATGAAAAAAAGATCAGAAATCACCCGGATCTAGTCTCCACCACTGCAACCCTGCAACACAACACACCCTGAACAGGAACTACACTGTACCAAAAGACTATAGCTTTGTCCAAATGCCTGATAGTGGAATGCAATACAAGAATCCTCCAAGAGCTTCTCAATGGAAGAGGTGGGATTCCTGATCAGGAACACTCTGTGCTAAACAACACTGAAATTCTAGCTAAACAGCTGAAGAAAGAAAATTCTAAACAGACCAAAGATCTAAAAAGATCAATTCATAAATATATCATACATAATGATCTAAGGCTGCCATCCTCTTCCTTATATAATTTGTGAGCTTCCAAACAGTAAGCCCCATCCAATAATGGCACTACTTCCTTGCAAAGCATCTCCATCTAAAACTGCGTTGTTCCTCATTGATTGCCACTCCTCCATGACAACGTTGTTGATTTGGTCAAAGTTGACCCAGTCAAGATGTTCCAACCCCTTTTCACACCTAAGGGTGCTCAATTAAGCTGCCAATATGTTTTCATTTTACATTGGCATTGATTTAGTCATTATTAAGGAGAATTATGGACCTCCATTGTCCTCTTATTCATAAAACAAAGCAGCAAAACAAAATTTAATATTCCAACTAGCTCATGGCTAATTGGGAATATTAAATAGTTTCAAATGTATTATTTTGGATCATAGGTGGATAGGTCTTGTCAAAATCAGTTGGTGGTTTTACCACCCAAAATAGTGGTCTTGTCAAGGTCTTCATGGGATGAAAATTGGAAATGAAATATGACTGCAGAAAAATGCAAAGAAACAAGCATAAAGACACTCAAAATACTAGACATAACTCTTAGAATAGCACCAAGTTGATAGGAGCCCTTACAAATTGGGAGGTGAATAACTTGCTATAGAATTTAGTAAATGGTTGTAGATGATAAAGTAACTTGCTGTTATGCGCCTCTAGATTTGATAAATGCAGGAAGGCGTGGAAAATAATAAGCTAAACCACCCCTTGGGGGCCGCCCACAAGTGTAGAGGCACTTTAAAGTGTTGGATCTATGGGTAGAGAAGCTATGGAAATGAATATATAATAACAAAAAACATCCTATAATTGAGATTAGATGAGTAAAACTAATGATAATAAAATTGATTACTCTACAATTGGGGTCAAATACCCATAGGGTCAAAACCCAATTTTATTTTTATGTAGATTTTTTTTATTTCCAGCAAGTTGAAAATTGTTTATCACTTCAAATGATGATAAAATATAATGCGGAAGTGAAGAAAAGAAAAATGATCATGAATACATGCCTTTTTTATCAAACCATTGAATGATGGTTTCACTTACATAGTAATTAGTACCACAACATTTTTTGTTAAATATATATAAATAGGTGACAAGCAATTAAAAAACAATATTTTAGGGGCAAATGGCATAGATATTGCATTAAGAATTACAGTTGTTACATCTAGGAGCCAAAAAGTAGTCAAATAAGAGTTGCTTACCTAAAAAAGAAATAATAGTTAACACTCCTTAACCCCAACTTAAAGACTGCCCACATCTTACCTAAAAATGGTATTGTTGGACAACAATTACATAGTCAAACTTGATCTAAATAGTAAATAGAGAAATTTCTTCCAAATTGAAAAAAGTGTTTATCTCATGAAACGTTTTTCCCAATAGTGTCACTTCTATAAGTAGGAAGGGATTGTTAGACAGATAGCATCCCACCGTTCTACATGCTTTTCAAACCATCCATTTTCCCCCAAATAGATCATTTATTCCAATGAACATGTTAGCCACCTATAAAAATTTGTCATACCAAATGGTGGCTAAATCTTTTTTAGCCTTCAAGAGATAGTTTCCTTTGAAAACCTATCATCTTTTGAAGTCTTATGATGTTCTTTACCCTTTGAGTTAATCTTCACTACTGTTTCACTGTTAGTCCTAAAGTACCTGCTATTCACCAAGAGAAAACTGCTTATAAAACTCCACTTTCCATCATTTCACTCCCCCTTTCACTCATTTTTATCCACTTTCATAAAGCTTTATTTTCATCCTTTAACCCTCCATTTTCCTTTAAAGGCCTCCAAAATCCTTTTAAACCTCTGAAAATCCCTTTTATAGGTTTAAAACGCCCCTTTTTCCCCTTCTACCGAAAGCCAAAAAAACCTTGAAAAACCTTCATTTTGGCCTAAAAACCCATTTTTCAGCTATTAAGGAATTAAGCCTCCGAGAGTTTAAACGCAACCCCTATTCTCCATAAAACCCAAGTGCTATAACCAGGCGCTTAAAATAACCTTATGTCCCCCTTTCATTTGGTTTAAAAATCCTCTCTTTAGCCTATCAGAACTCTGTCTTGGCCTTAAAAAACCTTTGTTTTCGGCCTAAATTTTTTTTTTTTTGCACTATAGGTTATTTAGCCCCTGAGGGCTTATTACCTTTAAACCCTCCACCTCATATGGCCGAAGCCCCGCAATCGGGTGGTTAAGTTCCTAAAAACCCTTTTCCGAACCTTTATTCTTCGTTATTTTCCCATCCCCGACATTTCGATTAAAAATGAATCTGGACCGTTGATCTCTGCAGATCAACGACCATCGGGCCTCCTTTCCTCCGCCCATTCACCTGCCTTTCACTTTCAAAACCTCCAATCCATCTTTTAATCCTAACCGTCCGTAAAAAAAGATCCGACGATCAGGACTTAACCCGATAAACCAATACCTATCCGCTACGCGACAAAAAACCATATGTCATCGTGGGGCCCCATTTGATTCCTCCTCTGCACACCGTTCAATATCACATTCTTTCCGCGTTGTTGGATCTGGCACCTCTGATCCAACGGATTACGTTGCATTTCGCAAAATTTTTGCGCCTAAATGTTAACGCGAAAAAATTTTGTGAAATGGGCGGTATTGGGAGGGTAAGGTGTCAAGAGATGTATCGAATCGCATTTTTTCAGGCAATACCGCCTACCCCCCATTTTATTTTGTGAAAACCATTTCCGGTTTTTCGCCTTACTGCTGCCCTTCACAAATTCCACTTTGGTTTTTAATCCCAGTTGTCGATCTCTGAGATCAGATGGTCCTGATTTAATCTCGCCCCCATTTCATGCCCCACCTAACTTGCCCCCGAAACATTTCATCAAACAATATCAATTGTTGATTGTCCTAATCCAACGACTCCTGTTCGCCATCGCGCCCAAACCTCCAAAGTAGTTTTAAACCTATTTTTTGCAGGATTTCTATGATTTTTTTTTGTTTTGTGCAGGTTCTATGGAGTTTTCCCATAGTTATAAAGATAACGTGAAGGACAGGAATGACGATTCCAAGACCTTTAGTACAGAAAGGGATCTAAGGAGTTCTCAAATTCCACAGTCTCAGTCGATAAATCATGATTATCGATCCATTTAAAAGAAACCCTCCTATTGCATAAAACCATTTGTGTTAGTGAAATAAAACAAACAAAGTGTATTAGCAATGAAGAGATTAACGGCAAAGGGATTAAAGCCAGACCCTGAAGATCAGGGTTTTCATCCACCAAATAAAGAGATAAAGACAGTGTTAAAGAATGAAGACCTGAAGACGAAGATCAAAGCTAATTAAGCCTAAACACAAACCTAAAGAAAATTAAAAGTGTTTAAAAGGTAAATAGAGAAAAATATCAGTAAAAGAGGTCTCCACTACCACATCAGAGATCATTCATCCTCTCCAGCTACCAAAGTGCCACCTGTAGCTTCAATAAATCAAAAGAAGGCATAGTTATTGCCCAGTCAGAAGATATTTGCCTAAAGACAGATGAACAATTATTTCAAACCAAAGAATATATTTTAAACTGTCAGTAAAGTTATTGTAAAAGATAAAAAGAGCCTTAAAGTCAATCTTTTTGCCCACTAAGCCTAAAAAGCAGAAATGGAATAAATGAAACATAGTTGTAATTCAATGCATTCCTGCCTTATGCCTTGCATGGTTTTCAAGGCTAGGATTTGCATTTAGTATAAAATTAATGATACTCAACCCTAGAAACTCTTCCACCTCCTCATTTTCTTATAAAATCTCCTTGAGGAGCACATTGTAAAGGGTTGGTTGTTAGACTTTGATGTAATAGTTGCTATATCAAATCATTGTTGAATGTAAATAAGTTCTGAAGCTCTAAAGCTCTGTTAAGTTATTGAAGAAGTTAGGCTGAGAAGAGAAGTTGTTGCTGTGATGAAGCATTGGACATGTAGTTTGTAACTGGATTGAAAATCAATATACAAGTTGATTCTTAGGATCCTGGTCTATATCATTGGGGAAGTACCTCTTATTGTTATTGTTTTCCTTTCATGTATGCCATTTTGTTCACTTTTCTCTAATAAAGAACATCAAATATAGAGCTAGGATTTACTCTTAGAAGTACCCTACTCTCACTGATAAGCTTTATCTATATGTTTTCTGCTAATTGTGATATTTGGGAATGACTTAAATTAAGTGTAAACATTATCAAGGAATGTTGGTTTGTCCATGTCTTGATGTGCAAAACTTGAAAGGAAGTTCTTGAATGATATTTTCATTACATTCTAAGTAGAGTTAAACTAGGAAAGTTTATGGTTTGCCTTGTCTTCTAGTTCTTCCTCCAAAGGTTGTTTGAAAGTTTCCCTAAGAGTATGCTGAAAGCAGGCCTGGATTTTAATGACATCTGACCTGATCTTAAGCTGCACTTTGTTTTCTTATCTGTTTTCATCCCTTTTGAAAGTAATCTAGTGAGGTTACTAGATTGTTATCTGATAAGTTAGCTTTAATACAAGCTTATCTAAAGAAGTCTATGGTTATCCCTATCCTTTGGCTGGTTTCAAAGAATTTCTTAAAAAGGCTTTTCTTGCATGGAAAGTTGATAAATCCTTGTTGAAATTATTGGATTTTTCCACTTTCTAACCACTTTTAATGTTCCATTCCATCATTTAATCCAAAGGATATTTTGATATAGATGACTTGCCCCTTGGACCACTCTTGAAATTGTTGTACAATTAAACCCTTTTGTGACTCCATTGCCCAATGGAATAAAGCTGCTTCACACTAATCCTATCTGCTGAACACTTCTCAATATACTTGCATCTTCACCCTTTGAAACTCTTTCATTTTGTGATATTCCATCCAATTAAAGATCATACCCAACCAACCAAACAAACAAAAACCCTTGTTCTTAATAACTAGCCTAATATCATACTAAAACCTTAAAGATAAATCAATATTTGCACTTATAGAGAGATCTCTCTCTAGATTCAGGAGGGCTAGATCCTTGAATCCCAAAGTGGTTTTTGATGTAGTCTCTGCAACATTTAGTCTTGCCACTCTACTAAATTACAGGGACCTAACATTTTCTGGTGACCATACTGGGAATATCTGAGTAAAATCCTTAAAACAAAACACTCATTGTTTAGTGCAGTATAAGTAGCTCTCTTCAAGCACTACCAAATAAAATGGTGATCATGATAGGACTTATTTGAATCAGTGACAAACTAAGTAACCCTTAGGATTCTCATAGAGCCTTATCAAACCTTGAAGGAATCAGCTAGCTAAGCCATAAGAGTAAACTCTATTTGTCTCATCACCATAGCTAAGTGGTGAAACAGATTTAGGACACTCTCTTAACCTATAGGACTAAAAAAACTTGGAAAACCCAAAAACATTTTAGATTGGTATTTGGTGGTGGACCATAAAACATTTTACTTCCAAAAGAGCTAAAAATTTCCACCTGGTGACCCCACTGAACATCAGTAGGCTTGCTGATTTTCCTTGGTTTTCTAAAGACTCCACTGGGAAACCCTTTATCATAATATCATTTAAACTCAGTACAGAAGACTTTGAGGATTAAAGTTTTCTTGCTAAAAGATCAGTTAACCTATTAAATATTGTCATATTTGGTTAAAAATTTTCTTATTATTGGGTCTGAAAACATAACATAGTGGCTTCTAAAAGTGTTCATACTAGAGCTTATCCTGACCCAAACCCTCCTGAGATAGTTGATAATCCTGAAAGCATACTTAGGAAGTCTCCTAAGGCTCAAGCTTCAGCTATTTTTAGACCAATCCAAAGAGCTAATTCTGTTCCTGAAAACCTTACAGCTCTACAAGATTCACAAGTCGACTTAAGAAACCCATTCAGAACTAGGTCACTTGATGATATAGATCAGATATATTTTGAGTCTCCAACTTCATCCCAAGATAGAGGTGAACATCCTAGTAGCAGAGAAACTACTCCACTTGATTTGCATTTCCTTCATAATTTTGGTTTCTCTCATCCTAGATCTGCTCAACAATCTCTTGCTAGTCCATCCATTTCTGTTATCCATACACCCACTGTTCAAACTACACCATTCCATCAAACCCCTCCTATCTTACATCCCCCACCTGTAAACCCCCCACTTTTTCCACAACCTCCTATCATGGCAACATGGTATGCTCCCCTAGTCCTTCCTTTACCTCTAGTCAATCTGCCACAGGACTATCAGTCCAAGATACCATTATATGATGCCAGTGGCACTACTACTACTTCACAACATGTGGACAAGATGAATGAATATTTTGACAGAAGTGAGATTGATGATGAAACTATCAAACTTAGATTGTTTGCTCAAAGTCTACGGGGAGAAGCAAGAAAATGGTTCAAAGGCTTAACCCCTAATAGTATTAATGATCTCTAAGCTCTCCACCAGTTATTTCTAAACAAATGGGAAGTTAGAAAAAACCCTCTTCAAATACTTTCAGACTACAACAACCTCAAAAGAAACATTGGGGAAAGTGTTCAAAATTATTGCACTAGATTCAATAGTGTTTATAATGCACTGCCCCCAGACTTTAAACCTCCACAAGGTTCAACCTTGGCCAAATTTCCTAAAGGATTTGATCCTGAAATGGCCTATTAGCTAAGAGAAAGAGACCCCTTGACTTTAGAAGATATGCAAAAGGGAGCTATTGCTGTGGAGGTAAATTTAATTAAGAAAAGAGCTAGGATGAGGAATGAAAAGAAAGTATCATTTAGGGAGGAATCTGTACCCTCCACATCCAGCTCAAAAATGGAAAGGATGATGGAAGAGATGATGAAAAATATGAGCATACTTGAGAAAGCACAAGCTAGAGAAAACCAATCAGCTTCCCAAAACAGAAATCAATCTCAAAATCAAAATCAAAACTTTAGAAGAAATCAACCTCAAAACAAACAAAGAGAGGATGATAAACAGATCAGACCTCCCTTCCAAGAAAACTATGTAAGTGAGGTTGAAGAAACAATTGAACAAACAGAGGAAGATGACATAAATATGTTGGGAGTACGTAGTGACCACTTTGATGTTCCTATTAATAAGAAATAAGGTCTATACAGACCCTATGATGATAAAAGAACAGAGGATGAACATTATTATCAAGAGCTGGAAAATGTCATCATAGAGACCCCAAAAGAATATGACCTTAGGAGTAAAAGAATCAGGAAACTCCCAAGAACAAAACCTCTGACAATTCTACAAAAGACAGCCCTGCGAGCAAACCTAAAAACATTAGACAAAAGGACAAAACAGTGGCTGTAAATTCTGATAAAAAAAGAGAGAAAGGCACTCAAATTAATGAAAAACAGAGTGCAGATCTTAGCAACGTTAGCACCTCAGCTACTGCTCCTATTAAAACAATTTTGACCAATGTAAATAGAGGAAATCAGCAAATTGATTTTGCTGATAAAGTGGTGTTTAACAAGGCTGAAACAGACATTGTAAAAAATTAGCTGCCTTTTAGTTTGGAACAGGAAATTGCCAAGATTAAAATCTCTGTTCCCCTCATTGAATTAGTCACCCAAGATGTCTATAGATCACAAATTTTGAAAGCTTTCAACATAGCAGAAAATAATGACACTGTAAACCTCAATGATGACCAACTAGAGCTCTTATTTGGTCCTAATATTGAAGGAAGATACCAAGAAGGGCCAGTTCCTCCATTTTATGTTAGTTTGAAAATTTATGACAAAATTTTACGCAATGCTATGCATGATTCAGGGGCCTCTCACAACTTAATGCCCAAAGCAGTAATGGAGAGTCTAGGCCTTGAAATCACCAGACCATACAAAGATCTATATTCCTTTTACTCCATTATAGTGAAATGTTTAGGTTTGATCAAAGACCTTTGTGTAAAATTAGCTCAAATTCCAGCCAAGTGTTTAGTGATAGATATTGTAGTGGCTGATGTAACCCCCAAGTATGGTATGCTTTTATCAAGATCATGGGGAGATAAGTTACAAGGAACAATGCAAATGGATATGACATATGCTACTATCCCTGTTTTTAATCAAACTAGAAGACTTTATAGGGAATCTCACATGCAATACATGGTCAGTAGCCGAGAGAGACTGGAAAAATATCCTCTTTATTCTGTGCATACATGCCTTGACTCATTTATTCTCTTTAATCATGAAACATTTAATAAGCAAGAAACCTCAACTGACTTAGTGGCCACCTGATGCAGGGGCATTAGACACTAGCCAGCAATGTAGGAATTTTGTCCACATGTTGTGGCTAGGAGGGATCAAAATCATTCGAATTTGTAACAGCAAGGTGTCAATACCTTAGCTGTCTGTTGCATTTAGATCAGTTAGAGTCAGTAGAAGTCGAATAGTTTTAGGTTCAGTCCATCTGTCCTGTTCAGTTATTCGAATGAATGTAATTAGGCCTTTTGATTTAACTAGAAATGGTCCTTAGAGAGGAACTAAAGAGACACATGAAAATGTATATAAAATGTAACCCCCAAATACATTGGAAGGGGGGGATTTCCACAGTAAAGATTGTGTATGTGTTAAGCATTTTTGTTCTATGCTTGAATATATTTCGATGTTTGTTGATCATCAGTGTGGAATAGTAGATACAATGTCTCTGTGTGTGCATTTTCTTGATTCAGAGGCGTTTGAGCCTTCAGCTTTATGCTTATTCGATGAATAATTTGTTGTGTCGAACCTCCGAATGTCTCTCTCTGTCCATGGTTGAGCGTGGTCCATATTGAGTCTTCTGAGCATGTCTTATTAATATACACCCGTATGAGAGGCCGAAGATTCCCATCGAATGAGTGGAATTGGGCCTGTTGTCCAAACCCGTAGGAGGTCATGAATGGGTGTATTGAGCCTTTTTGTAGGTGTCGAGTTGTGTGCTGTATTTACCTTTGATAGAGCGTACCAGGCAGTGTTGTTTGCCCACAGAATTGTGGACTTTTGGTCGTAGTAGAGAAACCCGGTTATAAGAGAAATGGTCTCGCTTTATTGTTAATTGTAACCATTGTCCCAAGGTTCGAACTTGAGTTAGTGAACCGGAGCAAATAGAAAGAATGGCGTTAACCTTGGTTTAACCCTTTGGTCAAACACTGTTCAAAATCCGGAGCGGGTTTGTGAAACCAAACCCACCCATATCGCACCGCCTTTGTACGGAAGCGAAACCACTCCAAATCAACGCGATCCTGTGACAAGCTGCCATGTCGACGAGAAATACCACCCTCATCGCTCCCTCATTGCGCGTTAACTGTCAAAGGTGAAATCAACGCGATATCGGCATACGCCATCCGATCTGGAGGCCGGCTCATCGAACGGTGACTGCACACTAAGTAACACGGGGGATAAACTAAGGTATGGGCATTTATTTTTGTTGAATCCGCGTTGTGTGCAGTGTGGGCCCAGGGCCTAAGGTTTGTTATAAGTGTTTTAATTGTAATGAGTCGGGCTATTGATGTAAAGTTCCGAAGGGTGATAACCTTAGTTATAAGGTTTGGCGATAGAGTTGAAGTTCGTAAACATATTTAAATTTCCCCAAAGTCTTAATATTGGAATGAATAAAATATGAATTGCATACGCATATGACTATGCACACGGGATTAAAGAGCACAAGTGATAATATATAGGTGGGTTTATAACCAAAGCTGGTTATGGTATTTATTTGTCAATTTCTCTAAAATTGATAAATAAATTTGTAAAAGAAATTGAGGAGACTTCTTGTATTACAACAGAATTTGCACTAAGGCAAACGTGGACAGAGTGAAGCTAGGACCCAGCTCTCCTTGGGGGCCGGATTCAATTTTGTTGCTGTCACCACCCCTCACTATAACATAGTGGCAGACACAGAAAAGGAGGAAGACAAGACAAAAGCATCAAGACAGTTTGCCAAATCAGAAAATTACAGCAAAATAATCACAGGTCTAGAGCCACAAAACAGTCATCCATTGGTTATCAACCTTGAGAGTCAAGAGAAGAGTCCTCAACACAATGAAGAACATGAGGAACTAAATCAATTTCAACATAGTGCTGACTTACAAAAGCAATCTAAAATCACAAAAGATAAAGAGGATAGTAGTCAAACTAGTAAATCTGAAACTAGTCCTCTTTGGAGCATGAACTTTGATGGATCTTGTACTAAGAATGATGCCAAAGCAGACATATGGATACACAACACTGAAAACAATCATGCTGAAGGACATTCCTACATGTTAATTTTTCAATGTACAAATAACATAGCTGAGTACGAAGCCCTCCTTTTAGGCCTACACTTATTGAAGAAATTAGGGGCCATAAGGATAAAAGTTCATGGGGATTCAGAGTTAATTATTAGGAAAGTGAATAGGGAATATAGTGCCAAACACCCCAGACTTAGAGCCTATAGAAATGATTGTTGGGAAAAATACTGAGAGGGGGGGGTGAATCAGTATTTACTGCATAATCAAATCTTTTTACTTTTCATTCCTTAAAACCCATACGCTACTTTCCTTCAGTAAACTAGCGTATATACGCGGATCCCCTTTATGAAACTAGCGTATACACAGAGATTTAGATCTGTCATTAAATCTTCACTTATATTATTCCATCATTCATTCATCGGATGTTCAATAAACAGTAAACATGTGCAGTAAGAACAAAATAAACCATCACACAAAGCATCACACATGAACACCAGGATTTTTAGGTGGAAACCCAAATCGGGAGAAAACCACCGCTGCAGTTGCTCAGCCTTCAATATTTTATTATAGAGAAAGCATCTTACAACATATGTGCTGGCGCAGACTTGACCAGCACGCAGGCACCCACCTGCGCTCGTTTACCAGCCTCTCCTGGAAGGGAGCTCCAACCCCCTGACTCGTTTACCAGCCTCTCCTGGAAGGGAGCTACGACCCCCTGACTCGTTTACCAGCCTCTCCTGGAAGGGAGCTACGGCCCCCCGATCTCGTTTACCAGCCTCACCTGGAAGGGAGCTACGACCCCCTGACTGAAGGCTACAACCCTCAGCACCTCTATGGACCACGTTTCATCAATTTTCACACTGGATCCAACAACTTCAATAGAACAATACTTGTAGGCCACGTTTCATCATATTTCCAGACTGAACCCTTCCATACTTTTAAGCACAAACATACATTACCAACAGATACTTATCAACACAGATCAGATAGCAGAAACACAGCAGAACAGATCAGATATTTCATACCCTTTGCTTCAGCAAACCCTAGTTTGCATACGCGCTTTTACTTCACTGATGTCGCGTATATACGCGCTTCCGTCCACACGAACAAGCATATACCTCTGTATGTATTTTATTGTGCATACGCGCTTCCACTTCATCGAAGCCGCGTATATACGCGCTTCCTCTGCGGCGAAGTAGCGTATAGATCTTCAATCATTATAGAGCAGCATACTTCTTTAGATCAGATATTCAGTTCAGATTTACCCTTTCACTTCAGACAGATGTTCGCCTAGATGTTCGCCTCATCACAGATCTAAGCCTTCCATAATCAGATCTAGCAAATACAAATGCATTTCAGATCTAGATCCCCTTCTTCATCATTAGTGCATCATACATTCAGATTTATCTTCAAGTGTAACCCTTTCCATTCAGATCTACTTCAAAGAGAAGTATTCATTCAAGCTCAGACATCTTGCACCCACACTTATGATTTGCACAATGAATTTCTTCTCCTTATATAGGTTTATCTTTTTCAATACCACGGGCCAAAACAATACCATGAGCCTTCAATACCACGAGCCAAACCAATACCATGAGCCTTCAATACCACGAGTCAAACCAATACCATGAGCCTTCAATACCATGAGTCTTCAATACCATGAGTCTTCAATACCATGAGCCTTCAATACCACGGGCCCCTGGATTTTCACTTTTTGAGCGCTTTTTCCCATACGCGACTTATCACGTTCTTTTTAGACATATCCGCGTATTCATAGAGACATAATTTTTTCATCATACTTTGAGCACATTCTAAATTCATTTCTTCATTGCCTTACGTACACACTGTAGATACATCATATTTTCTTCATCAAGAACATATTCTAGCAAGCACAACTTCATCAAGTAAGTTGTCATCATCTTCATCAAGTGGGTTGCCTTTCAAGGACAACACTTAGCATCATATTGTCAACAAACATCATATCACATCAGATTTACATCATTTACCAAGTCCATAAAGTCAAGAATAACTTCATCGGGTGGATTGCCATCAAGGATAACACAAGTCAACAATCTCATGTCTTCATCTTCATTCAGTGGGTTGCCATCAAGGACAACACTCTGCATCATATTGCCAACAATCTCCCCCTTTGGACTTGATGGCAACCACGATGGTGTTTGATCACCACAACAGATAGGTACATTAAGAATACCATGACACCATGTCACTCTCTCCATTCTTTCTCTTCATTCAAACACCATGTCACTCTCCCCCTTTGACATCAAGGGCAAAGGGCGGATCAAAAACCAACATACTCTCCCCTTTTTCTCCTCATGTGGAAGAAACGTTCTGCATATATGATATATACTGAAGTGACCAAGCTCCCCCTGAGTTCATGCTGAATCTTGAAACAAATTTTCAATGAAGTACATGACTCTATGACTTTCCTATCACCAATGACTCATACTTACATCAAATATCCAACCAGGTGGATTTACACATGAGACTCTAGTACCCAACCAAGTGGGTTTACACATTTCAACTCAACTACCCAACCAAGTGGGTTTACAAAATTTACAAGTCCTTACAAGACTGAATATTACAATTTTACATCATGGGTCTCAACAAGACCTTTTCAACAAGTTACAAAAATGACCATTCAATACCAACACCAGAAAGTCCTCAAGAAAGAGAACATATTTTAGAACCATTATAATGCCAACAATGCATTATACTCAGCAACGCTAATGCTCCCCCTGAATCTGTGCATCCAAGAATCCGTTTCATATGACTAAGGCTCCCCCTTAGTTTGTGCATCCTGAACACTTTTATCAACAAATCATCAAGGCATCTTTATCAAAACATGAGAAATAGAATTATGAGAACTGGAACACAACCAGATATACCAAACAGTATCAGAGATACCAAACAGCACTGCGGCTGTGCTGAAAAGAGCTGACTCCAAGCAAAAATTGTCAGCAATCAGACATACGCGGTTTTCTGTGCAGGAACTCGCGTATATACGCGACTGTGTTTCAGGAAACCCGCGTATCCACTACCATGTTCTATATTTTGACCAGATCTGATCCTCTGTGAGGAAAAGACAGTGTTCAGCTTCTTTCTGAGATATTTTACTGCTTCCCTGGACTACAGATAGAACAGAGTAGTTGTGTCTTCAAGCGTCATCCAATGGTGGTAGCATAAGCGCATTAGTAACCAAGTCTTCATATTCCGTGCAGCATCAATACATTCTTTCCAAAAGAGATTATCATACCAGAACAACATCTTCAAATATGTGTCAAGCAATCATCCATGTGGTCAAATATCACCATGATCTTCAAGATTTAACATGAAGTAACATATGTAGGCAAACGATCTCAACCGTAGTAACCAAGTCTGCATGATCTATTCTTATTTCTGAATCAAACGACATCCAACTCATCCATGTGTGAGCACAAAAGATACTTATCATCACCCAGGCCTCAAAATCTCATCATAATATTCCATGTACCAAGTCATCATCTTTTGAGCATGAGTATCACAAAGACCAAAGAATAGGCAGTCATATTGCCAACAATGCAATCATTATTACTCCCTCTAAACCAGTGCTCTTGCTTAACTTGTGCAATCCTGAATACCTTTATCAGTAAGTCATCAGCAACCATCTCTGCATGATCTGTCCTTATCTCTGAATACTAAGACTTTCATCTTAGCAACGAATGCTCTTCATCATAAAGCAACCAGGCTTCATCCATAATCTTCAACACAAGAACCCATGTATCATTTCATTATCATGAGTATAACCAAAATAATGCTAACAGTGCAATCATCAGCAGTCAGACTGATGCTCCCCCTGGACCTCTGCTCTAGATCTTCATCTATCAGATAAATTCTCTTATCATCAATGCATACGCGACTGTGTCAGCTGGAACTCGCGTGTATACGTGACTTTGTTTCATAGAAACCGCGTATAGAAAGTGAAATATAGAAAATTTCACACCTTCATCTCCCCCTGAGAATTTACCTTCTGTTCCTGTCTTTTCTTCACACCAGATGCTCTGTTAGAAATACATATAACCAGAATAATCTATTCAACCATGAGAGACATCATACATTGCTCCCCTTGTGACGATACATTACTAGATCTCATAATGTATCTCACATCATTCCTACAGTCAATCAGAGAAGTAAGCTTCAGAAGCGGATGACTGCAGTAGGGTCAGAATTCCCTACGTTTCTGATCGGTCCTCCTTCTTTTTCCAAATTTGCTTGAGCTTTCCAACTGTGTGCTGAAAATTGTCCACTTTCCCAGATCTGTTCATCCTGCATTATTTTTCTACATGTCCATACTTGTTACAAGCATAACATCTCATGTGGTCAGAGAAATAAACATAAGAATCATAATGAGTATTTCTATTCTTCCTCCTTTTACAATCAGCTGCTTTATGTCCATACTTGTTACATGAAAAACAGTATCCCTTGAAGCTACTAGAGTACCTTTTTGAGTAGAACCTATTTGTTTGTGGCTGAATTGTTCTGCTTCTGCAATTTGCTGCAACATGCCCATGATTATGACATTTAAAACATTCAACGTTCTTGAATGAATTCCTTCAAGAATTCATGAATGTTGGTTGATCTTTTGTTTCTTTCAACACATCAGGTTTTGCATTGACATCTTATGAATTTTTGGCACTTCCTTGTGAGCTAGATTCTCCTTTAACAGTTTCATGGAAACCAAGACCATGTTTGATAGCAGGAGACCTTTGATTACTCAGAATATTGTCCAAGATATTAGTACTATCATGAAATCTCAAAAGTTTAACCTTTTCTTCTAATTTACCTTTGAGAATGTTTACCTCAACCTCCAAGGCTTGAAATTGCTTTGTCATGCTTTCTTCTTTCCTTCTTCCATATTCTACTTGATCCTTCAGATTTAGGATCTCTTCTTTCAACCAATTTTCATTTTCTTCACATGTTTGTTCTAGCTCTTCATTCTTCTTATTTGATTTTTCCAGATCTTCTTTGAGAGAGATGATTTCTGCTTCAAGGCCTTCCTTTTCAAATGACATGGGTTCTTCATTCTTCTTATTTGATGCTTCAAGATCTGTTTGTAGAAATATGATTGCAGCTTCAAGTCCTTCATTCTTCTTGTTTGACTTTTCAAGATCTGCTTCTAGATCTTTAATTCAATTGGATGCATAAGTATGAAACCTTTGATACTTGTCCACCTGTCCATTCAACATTTCTATTTGATCTTTCATTTGAGAGGTCATCTCTTTGTAAATAGTTTCTTGCTTAGAAGTTGAACTTTGTAGCTCTTCAACTTTAGTCTTGAGAGCTTCTACAACTTTACTTTCACTATCTTCACTATTGTTTGCACAAAGAATAGTATTACAAGTGGCCTTCTTCTTTTCCTTCTTTTCCATGAGTACTTGTAGAGCTTCGTCAGAAACTTCTGGATCCATACTGTCACTTTCACTGTCATAATCTTTGCATATGCAATTAAGTAAGAGACAAGAACAATGATTAATACCTGGTTCATCTTCTTCAATTTTTGCTATACATGATTTCTGAGGTATCTTCTTGTTTCGAGTAGCCTTCTTCTTTTGCTTCTTAGCCATGAGCACTTTCAGATCTTGGTCAGAATCTTCTTCATCTTCACTGGACACTTCATCATTATCTTCTTTTGCATAATAACTCTTTCTCTTTTCAAATTGATTCCCTTTACCATGTTTTTCTCTATAAGGACATTTAGCAGCATAGTGACCAACTTTTCCACACTCAAAACATTTGAAGGGAAGCTTACCTTTGAATCTTCCAGTACCTAGTTGGAGCTTTCTCACGAAATTCGCTTCTTCTTCATCGGATATATAGTTGGATTCTTTGACAACTTCCTTTTCCTTTCCTTTTGTAGATGCCTTAAAAGCATCTTCTCTTATTTGAGAAGGACCTCCTTGTCTCATTTCAAAAGCAGTCAGAATACCATGCAATTGAACAATAGAAAGAGTTTGCAGATCTTTCCTTTCTTCAATAGCCGAAACTTTAGAGTCAAATTTAGAAGTCAAGGATCTTAAGACCTTTTCCACCAGAGTAGTATCAGTTATGGTTTCACCCAAATTTCTCATTCGATTTATAATATCATCCAGACGAAGAAAGAAACTGGCAACACTCTCATCACTATGCATCTTCAAATTTTCATATTCAATTCTAAGAGTTTGGAGTTTTGCACTTTTTACCTTTGTGTCTCCTTCATAGCTCAGAATGATTTTGTCCCATATATCTTTTGCTGAATGTAGTTGCATCACTTTAGCAAATTCTGATTCAGACATGCTTCCTAGCAAGACATTTACTGCTTTGGCATTGGTTTCATACTTCTTCCTTTCTGCTGCATCAGTAGGAATACTTGCCGGGTATTGATAACCTTCTTCCACGATTGCCCATACATATGCACCAAGACTTTGCAGATATGATTTTGTACGTACCTTCCAGAATATCAGATTGCTTCCATTGAATAGAGGTGGCTTTATAGACATTACTCCTTCTTGACTTCCCATTGCGATGGATCTCCTTTAAGCGATCAAGCTTCTGCACAAGGACCTGCTCTGATACCAATTGTTGGGAAAAATACTGAGAGGGGGGGGGGTGAATCAGTATTTACTGCATAATCAAATCCTTTTACTTTTCATTCCTTAAAAACCCATACGCTACTTTACTTCAGTAAACCAGCGTATATATGCGGATCCCCTTTATGAAACTAGCGTATACACAGAGATTTAGATATGTCATTAAATCTTCACTTAAATCATTCCATCATGTATTCTTCAGATATTCAATAAGCAGTAAACAGGTGCAGTAAGAACAGAATAAACCATCACACAAAGCATCACACATGAACACCGGGATTTTTAGGTGGAAACCCAAATCGGGAGAAAACCACCGCTGCAGTTGCTCAGCCTTCAATATTTTATTATAGAGAAAACATATTACAACATATGTGCTGGCGCAGACTTGACCAGCACGCAGGCACCCACCTGCGCTCGTTTACCAGCCTTTCCTGGAAGGGAGCTCCAACCCCCTGACTCGTTTACCAGCCTCTCCTGGAAGGGAGCTACGACCCCCCGATCTCGTTTACCAGCCTCACCTGGAAGGGAGCTACGACCCCCCGATCTCGTTTACCAGCCTCACCTGGAAGGGAGCTACAACCCCCTGACTGAAGGCTACAACCCTCAGCACCACCTTGGACCACATTTCATCAATTTTCACACTGGATCCAACAACTTCAATAGAACAATACTTGTAGGCCACGTTTCATCATATTTCCAGACTGAACCCTTTCCATACTTTTAAGCACAAACATACATCACCAACAGATACTTATCAACACAGATCAGATAGCAGAAACACAGCAAAACAAATCAGATATTTCATACCCTTTGCTTCAACAAACCCTAGTTTGCATACGCGCTTTTACTTCACTGATGTCGCGTATATACGCGCTTCCGTCCACACGAACAAGCGTATACCTCTGTATGTATTTTATTGCGCATACGCGCTTCCACTTCATTGAAGCCGCGTATATACGCGCTTCCTCTGCGGCGAAGTAGCGTATAGATCTTCAATCATTATAGAGCAGCATACTTCTTCAGATCAGATATTCAGTTCAGATTTACCCTTTCACTTCAGATAGATGTTCGCCTAGATGTTCGCCTCATCACAGATCTAAGCCTTCCATAATCAGATCTAGCAAATACAAATGCATTTCAGATCTAGATCCCCTTCTTCATCATTGGTGCATCATACATTCAGATTTATCTTCAAGTGTAACCCTTTCCATTCAGATCTACTTTAAAGAGAAGTATTCATTCAAGCTCAGACATCTTGCACCCACACTTATGATTTGCACAATGAATTTCTTCTCCTTATATAGGTTTATATTTTTCAATACCACGGGCCAAAACAATACCATGAGCCTTCAATACCACGAGCCAAACCAATACCATGAGTCTTCAATACCATGAGTCTTCAATACCACGAGTCATCAATACCATGAGCCTTCAATACCACGAGTCTTCAATACCATGAGTCTTCAATACCACGAGTCATCAATACCATGAGCCTTCAATACCACGGGCCCTTGGATTTGCACTTTTTGAGCGCTTTTTCCCATACGCGACTTATCACGTTCTTTCCCGCGTGCATACGCGACTTCCCCTAGACATATCTGCGTATTCATAGAGACATAATTTTTTTTTCATCATACTTTGAGCACATTCTGAATTCCTTTCTTCACTGCCTTCTGTACATACTGTAGGTACATCATATTTTCTTCATCAGGAACACATTCTCTTAAGCACAACTTCATCAAGTAAGTTGTCATAATCTTCATCAAGTGGGTTGCCTTTCAAGGACAACACTCAACAACATATCACATCAGATTTACATCATTTACCAAGTCCATCAAGTCAAGAATAACTTCATCAGGTGGATTGCCATCAAGGACAACACATGTCAACAGTCACATGTCTTCATCTTCATTCAGTGGGTTGCCATCAAGGACAACACTCTGCATCATATTTCCAACAATGATGTCATGGACTTATTAAAAACATTTGATGAATTCCAACTTATCTTTGTCCCAAGAAAATAAAATGTCCTTGCCAGTGGTTTAGCCTTTGTTGCTAGAACATGTCTAACACCTTATGAAACCAAGCAACTCACCACCCAAGTCAAATTTAGAATAGCTGTCCCAGACAATGAAAAATACTGGCAAGTTTTTGATGGAGATAAACAAATAGAAGACTTATTGCAGTGCATAAATGAATTTGAGCTACGAAGTTCAGATTCAAATTATGAAAATGAATGTCCTATTGAAGAAAATATACTTGATGAAGAAGTAAAGTCTCCAGAGATTGCTGAGGTAAATCTGTTATCTAATAAACTTGAACATACAACAGAAATTAGTGCAGGCTTAGAAAAATAAGACTTAGAAATGCTGCAATCTAACACTCAAAGCTTGCCAAAAGGACTGGTCCCATTGGAAGAATTGTTTGATTTCAATGATGTTGCCAAAAATCCAAAACTGGAACCTGTTGAAACTGAAGTAGAAGAATGTAACATAGGCAGTGAACAAAAACCAAAAATGATCAAACTGTCTAAAACCTTACCAGCTCACATAAAACTGAAATACATTGAGCTCTTTAAGGAATTTTCTGATGTATTTTCATGGAGTTATGAAGACCTAAAATCATATGACACAAAGATAATTCAGCATAAGATACCCCTCAAAGAAAACCAGAAGCCTTATAGACAAAAATTGCGCAGAATAAACCCTGTTCAATTACCCTTGGTTGAGAAAGAAATTAAGAAAATGTATGATGCTGGAATTATAGTCCCTGTTAGATATTCAGATAGGGTATCTAATCTTGTGTCAGTTATGAATAAAACAAGAGAAATAAGGCTTTTTATTGATTTTAGAAACTTAAACAAAGCCTCTCTAAAGGACAACTACCCTTTACCCAAGATGGATCATATTTTACAAAGGGTAGTTGGTTCTAAAAGGATTTCTTTGTTAGATGGCTTCTCAGGTTATAACCAGATATTAGTACATCTTGATGATCAAATCAAAACAACCTTTACCACACCTTGGGGTACTTTCATGTATGTGAAAATGCCTTTTGGTTTAATGAATGCTGGTGCTACATTTCAGAGAGCCATGGATATTTCATTTTCAGAAGAATTAGGCCTCTTCATCATTATTTACCTTGATGACATCACTGTTTTTCCCAAAACAGATGAAGAACACCTAGAACACTTGAGAAAAGTCTTTGAGAAATGCAGAAAATATGGGTTATCTTTAAATCCAAAGAAAACAATGTTTGGTCTCCAAGAAGGCAAACTACTTGGACACATCATATCAGAAGAAATGATAAAGATAGATCCAAAAAGGATTGATGGTATATTGCAAATCAACCATCCTAGAAACATCAAGGAACTTCAATCTTTCATTAGGAAGATTAATTTCTTGAGAAGGTTCATATCCAATTTAGTTGAACTCCTTAGAAACATTACCGATATGCTTAAAAGAGAAGAAGGAGTTAAATGGACCTTAGAAACAAAGAAATCATTTGAACTGGTAAAACAAGCATTAACCAAAACACCAGTTCTCATTAGTCCTAATTTTACTAAGGATTTCTTCATTTTTTCATTTGCATCAGAACACACAGTGGCTACTGTCCAATTACAAAAAAACTTGAAGGGACAAGAGCAACCAATTGCATTCTTTAGTAAGGCATTGAGAGATGCACCTCTGAAGTACAATATCATGGAAAAGCAAGCCTTTGCCTTAGTCAAAGCCTTAAAATACTTTAGAGTTTACATTTTACATTCCCACATAATTGCATTTGTGCCAAATTCAGTTGTAAAATACATTTTAACCCAGGATCCAGATGGAAAAAGAGGAAAGTGGATTGCTGTGATACTTGAATATGATTTAGAAATCAAACCCACTAAGCTCATAAAAGGCCAAGGACTAGCAAGATTAATGGTTGAGTTTAATTTTGAAGCTCTTGATATAAACATGTTAGATGCATTAGATGAACAGGAGGAGTTGTCAACTCCAACTATTGAAGATCATTTTCTGTTTTCATCTTGGTATGCTGATATTTTATATGTTTTTCTCAATTTAAATACATCTCCTGGTTTATTTAAAACAAAGGCAAGATTTTTAAAGTTGAAAGCTGTTAATTATTGCATTTTGGATAAATGTCTATATTGGAAAAATGCTAATGGATTATAGCTTAAATGTTTGCCTGAGAATGATGCAGATAAGATCAAGCATGAATTACATGAAGGAGAATGTGGAGGCCACCTCTATTGGAAGACAACTGCCAATAAAATCCTTAGAGCTGGTTACTATTGGCCCACCCTCCTTCAAGATGTCCACAAAATGATTATTGCCTGTTACAAATTCCAACTCTTTGAAGGCAAAAGAAAACTGCTTTCCTTACCTCTGCAACCAATCACTATTGAAGCTCCTTTTCAACAGTGGGGTCTAGAATTCATTGGGGAAATCCATCCTCCCTCATCTGCCCAACATAGATGGATCCTCACTGCAACAGACTACTTTACCAAATGGATAGAAGCTATCCCTTCTAGGCAAGACACTAACTCCGTCATCATAAAATTCCTTGAAAATCCTATCCTATCCAGGTTTGGATATCCTAGAAATATTATCACTGACAATGCTGCTGCATTTGGATCCAAAAAGATGGTTGAATTCTGTCATAAATATCAGATTACATTGGGCCATTCTACTGCTTATTACCCTCAAGGTAATGGGTTGGAAGAATCCTCAAACAAGAGTTTGGTGAATATAATCAAAAAGTTGCTGGAAGACAATAAGAAATCATGGCACACAAAGCTAGTGCATGCACTATGGGCTGACAGATTAACACTTAAGAAATCAATTGGAATGTCACCCTATCAGCTAGTTTATGGAGCAGATGCAATTTTTCCAATTAGTTTAGGAGTGCCAGTCATGAAGCTGATCCAAGAAGTGCAGTCTGAGGATAATGATATGACAAGAAGAGTCAATCAAACTATACATCTTCAACAAACCAGAGAGGAAGTCTACAACAGAGCACTACACAAGCAAGAAAACATTAATAAGTTGTTTGATAAAAGAACAAAGGCCAGTGATTTCAGCATTGGTGACAAAGTTTTGAAGTGGGATTCCCGGAGAGAAGATAAGGGCAAACATGGAAAATTTGATAACTTATGGCTAGGCCCTTATCTCATTCATTCTACTGCTGGTAACAATGCTTATTTCTTGTAGGAAGTGAATGGAACTGAACTTCTTGGAGGTCATGTCAATGGCAGGATGCTCAAGCATTACTTCTGTCAAGAGTCATGAGTTTCAAAGCTTTTTACTTTCCATTGTAAATTATCATTGTCTGAACATTGCATTCAAATTTAGAAAAATAAAAAATAGAAAAACAATAGAAAAGAAAAGAGGGCAAATAAAAACAAGAAAGGTACAGCCCCATACCAAAAAAGAAAGACAAAGTCTGAAAGTGTGCAAGCTCAAATGCCACTCCTAAAAACACACTTCTAGTTAGTCATACAACCTAATCATGACTAATTAGCTTTTAAATTTACTGTTGATAGGTTAGTGAATTAGATCAGCCAAACAACTTAATATTGGCTTATCAGTAGGGTAGATTAGGATAGAGAAACAATGGTTCTAAAAAGCTCAAAACTTGAACCAGATGAGAAAGAAAAACAACTCAAACAAGCCTATAATCGGAGCTGAAGAAATGGTGAAGGATGTTTTAATTTTCAGATCTTAAGCCTTCACAATTTTGTTTTACTTTTCTGCAAATAACAGTCTATGTGCAGCTTGTTTTTATGCCATAGATCTGCAGCAAGTTAGACTGCTTAATCCTGGCTTGGCTACTTTTAAATTTCCTGTTTTAGAATTTAGAGAATAAAGGTCTGTCAGACAGTCTAATCCTGACATATAGTAGTTAGGTAGAGAAACTTATGAGTTCAACTGCTTAACCTGAACTCATGGAGAAATAAGAGTAGACTTAGATTAGTTTTTTTTGTTTTAAAAAAGAATAAAAGTTCATGAAAAGAGTTTGCCAATCCAAATGCACTCTGAAGATGAAAAAATGTTAGAATCATTAGGAATGGGTAGGTAGAGATGTTGTTTTGATAGAATTCCATTGTTTCAAAGATTGTCAGATCAAAGAAAGGTCAGCTAAAGGAAAAGAAAATTGATGCCCAATGGATGAAGGCACTGGTTTACTGAAAAGCCAGAGATCAATATCTGAAGTTCTTTACACCTTCAAGAAGATGCCATCCCCATGTGGAGCCACTGTTAGCCAGCTATAAAAATTTGTCATACCAAATGGTGGCTAAATATTTTTTAGCCTTCAAGAGATAGTTTACTTTGAAAACCTATCATCTTTTGAAGTCTTGTGATGTTCTTTACCCTTTGAGTTAATCTTCACTGTTGTTTCATTGTTAGTTCTAAAGTACCTTCTATTCACCAAGAGAAAACTGCTTATAAAACTCCACTTTCCATCATTTCACTCCCCCTTTCACTCATTTTTATCCACTTTCATAAAGCTTTTTTTTCATCCTTTAACCCTCCATTTCCCTTTAAAGGCCTCCAAAATCCCTTTAAACCTCTGAAAATCCCTTTTATAGGTTTAAAACACCCCTTTTTCCCCTTCTACCGAAAGCCAAAAAAGCCTTGAAAAACCTTCATTTTGGCCTAAAAACCCATTTTTCAGCTATTAAGGCATTAAGCCCCCGAGAGCTTAAACGCAGCCCTTGTTCTCCATAAAACCCAAGTGCTATAACCAGGCACTTAAAATAACCTTATGTCCCCCTTTCATTTGGTTTAAAAATCCTCTCTTTAGCCTATCAGAACTCTGTCTTGGCCTTAAAAAAACCTTTGTTTTCGACCTAAAAAACACCTTTTTGCACTATACGTTATTTAGCCCCCGAGGGCTTATTACCTTTAAACCCTCCACCTCATACGGCCGAAGCCCCGCAATTGGGCACTTAAGTGCCTAAAAACCCTTTTCCAAACCTTTATTCTTCGTTATTTTCCCATCCCCGACATTTCGATTAAAAATGAATCTGGACCATTGATCTCTGCAGATCAACGGCCATCGGGACTCCTTTCCTCCGCCCATTCACCTGCCTTTCACTTTCAAAACCTCCAATCCATCTTTTAATTCTAACCATCCATCAAAAAAGATCCGATGATCGGGACTTAACCCGATAAACCAATACCTATCTGCTATGCGACAAAAAACCATACGTCATCGTGGGGCCCCATTTCATTCCTCCTCTGCGCACCTTTCAATATCGCATTATTTCCGTGCCGTTGGATCTAGCGCCTTCGATCCGACGTCTTACGTTGCATTTCACAAAATTTTTGCGCCTAAATGTTAACGCCAATTTTTTTTTTCGAAATGGGCGGTATTGGGAGGGACAGGTGTCAAGAGATGTATTGAATCACATTTTTTCATGAAATACCGCCTACCTCCCATTTTATTTTGCGAAAACCATTTCCGGTTTTCCGCCTTACCGCCACCCTCCACAACGTCACTTTGGTTTTTAATCCTAACCGTCGATCTCTAAGATCAAACGGTCCTGATTTAATCTCGCCCCCATTTCATACCCCACCTAACTTGCCCCTGAAACGTTTCATCAAGCAATCTCGACCGTTGATTGTCCTAATCCAACGACTCCTGTTCGCCGTCGCGCCCAAACCTCCAAAGCAGTTTTAAACCTATTTTTCACAGGATTTCTATGATTTTTGTTTGTTTGTGCAGGTTCTATGGAGTTTTCCCACAGTTATAAAGATAACGCGAAGGCCAGGAATGACGATTCCAAGACCTTCAGTACAGGAAGGGATCTAAGGAGTTCTCAAATTCCACAGTCTCAGTCGATAAATCATGATTATCGATCCATTTAAAAGAAACCCTCCAACTGCATAAAACCATTTGTGTCAGTGAAATAAAACAAACAAAGTGTATCAGCAATGAAGAGATTAACGATAAAGGGATTAAAGCCAGAGCCTGAAGATCATGGTTTAAATCTACCAAATCATTCTTTAATATAGTGTTAAAGAATGAAGACTCGAAGACGAAGATCAAAGCTAATTAAGCCTAAACATAGACCTAAAGCAAATTAAAAGTGTTTAAAAGGTAAACAGAGAAAAATATTAGTAAAAGAGGTCTCCACTGCCACATTAGAGATCACTCATCCTCTCCAGCTACCAAAGTGCCACCTGCAGCTTTAATAAATCAAAAGAAGGCATAGTTATTGCCCAGTCAGAAGATATTTGCCTAAAGACAACTGAACAATTATTTCAAACCAAAGAATATATTTTAAACTGTCAGTAAAGTTATTGTAAAAGATAAAAAGAGCCTTAAAGTCAATCTTTTTGACCACTAAGCCTAAAAAGAAGAAATGGAATAAATGAAACAGAGTTGTAATTCAATGCATTCCTGCCTTATGCCTTGCATGGTTTTCAAGGCTAGGATTTGCATTTAGTATAGAATTAATGATACTCAACCTAGAAACTCTTCCACCTCCTCATTTTCTTATAAAATCTCCTTGAGGAGCACATTGTAAAGGGTTGGTTGTTGGACTTTGATGTAATAGTTGTTGTATTGAATAATTGTTGAATGTAAATAAGTTCTGAAGCTCTGAAGCTCTGTTAAGTTATTGAAGAAGTTAGGCTGAGAAGAGAAGTTGTTGCTGTGATGAAGCATTGGACATGTAGTTTGTAACTAGATTGACAATTAATATACAAGCTGATTCTTGGGATCCTGGTCTATATCATTGGTGAAGTACCTCTTACTGTTATTGTTTTCCTTTCATGTATGCCATTTTGTTCACTTTTCTCTGATAAAGAACAAAAAATATAGAGCTAGGATTTACTCTTAGAAGTACCCTACTCTCACTGATAAGCTTTATCTATATGTTTTCTGCTAATTGTGATATTTGGGAATGACTTAAATTAAGTGTAAACATTATCAAGGAATGTTGGTTAGTCCATGTCTTGATGTGAAAAACTTGAAAGGAAGTTCTTGAATGATATTTTCATTACATGCTAAGTAGAGTTAAACTAGGAAAGTTTATGGTTTGCCCTGTCTTCTAGTTCTTCCTCCAAAGGTTGTTTGAAAGTTTCCCTAAGAGTATGCTGATAGCAGGCCTAGATTTTAATGACATCTGACCTGATCTTAAGCTGCACTTTGTTTTCTTATCTGTTTTCATCCCTTCTAAAAGTAATCTAGTGAGATTACTGGATTGTTGTCTGATAAGTTAGCTTTAATACAAGCTTTTCCAAAGAAGTCTATGGTTAGCCCTGTCCTTTGGCTGGTTTCAAATAGTTGCTTAAAAAGGCTTTTCTTGTATGGAAAGTTGACAAATCCTTGTTGAAATTATTGGCTTTTTCCACTTTCTCAATACTTTTAATGTTCCATTCCATCATTTAATCTAAAGGATCTTTTGATATAGATGACTTGCCCCTTGGACCACTCTTGAAATTGTTGTACAATTAAACCCTTTTGTGACTCCATTGCCCAATGGTTTAAAGCTGTTTTCACACTAATCCTATCACTTGAACACTTCTTAATATGCTTGCATCTTCACCTCTTTTGAACTCTTTAATTTTGTGATATTCCATCCAATTAAAGATCATACCTGACCAACCAAACAAACCAAAAAACCCTTGTTCTTAATAACTAGCCTAATTTCATACTAAAAAGCCTTAAAAGATAAATCAATCTTTGCACTTATAGAGAGATCCCTCTATGGATTCAGGAGGGCTAGATCCTAGAATCCCAAAGTGGTTTTTGATGTAGTCTTTGTAGCATTTAGTCTTGCCACTCTACTAAATTACAGGACCTAGTGAACACAAGAAACAAAAAAAATTAAAGATTAAAATAGAGATTAATATTAATGGCCTTGAAAGATAGATTCAAAGTTGCAACATGCCATACAATAACCACTCGTTAGACAAATGAAATGCAATTGATCCCTTATCACCAAAATATTGTGAAGAACCAACAATCTAAGTACTTCAGTTTTAAAATACGAATGGGATTTCCAATATCATGACACTTCTAGGGCCACCTTGACTCATGGTCTCAAACATTCCACTCCCTGTTGAGATGGCTTTCCACTGAATGAGTTGTCGGTTCTTGTCATAGAATTCCTTGGTTCAGTAGTGCCCATAAATGGTATCTCATGAGACCATTTCCAATCCTTTCAAATGGAGTAAAGAATATCCAGATTATTTACTTAGCTTGAACAAACATTCTTTGGGAATCATCAATATATTGCGGAAGAATCAATCAATTTCTGGAAGTCTTTCAGAATGACAAGAGCTTGCCATGACAGCCACTTGCCTGTGTTCTTGTCCCACAAATAGTCATACATATGAAAAGGCTCTCTTTCACAATGATTCCCCATAAAGAAAGGAACTTGCCAAAGTTGTCCTTAATATGCTGAGAAAGACCAAATTAATTAGACAAACAAGTTCCATACTTGTTGATAATCCATATGGTGTCACTGCAACTACGAAGATACTAACTAACAGTTTCCCCATATCTACTTGAGAATGCATGAAAAAATATCTTAAAGGCTTCAAACACAGTTGACTATATGGCAAAGACAATAAGGGCCATCCTTGCCACTTATGTACACAACATTTAGAGCATGGTGTGATGCAAGTATCTAATAATGATTAATTTTGCATTGCAACACATGACTAATGATTAATTTTACAACAATTTCAGTTCTATGTGCACACATATCCTACCCTACTTTAAAATGTTTCCTATTGACTAAGTGCCTAAGGGAGGAAGAAGTAGCCTATCCCACCCCATAGGCTATAGTCATTGATAAAGGGGAAAACCCATTATCCAATGTTTTGGAGCAACATTGGGTAAATTTGGGGTAGCTAGAGAAAAAAGGCAGAATTGGGGGCTACACTTGTAATCCCTCACATTAAATTACGAAGAGAGGCCCCCATGAGGAATCTATAAATAAAGAGATAGAGTCATTTTCTCATCGTTGATTTGGAATGGACTATCTTTGTTTTCTTGGAGCTGGAGCTGTGAGAGTTTTAAGACCCCTTTCTTCTCTTGATTAGTTTTGGTGGAGGTGATCCCACCCTAGCTAATCCCCCCTCTCCTTTACACCTCTTACAACATAATATTTTGGATCATCTATGATTCATTTTGGCAAGTAGGAAACACATTCTCAGTGGTTATTCTTGGTCAATAAGTCCTATTAAAGACATCGAAGGTCTTTCTGTGGGATTCTTGGCCACCATTAGTTTGTCTAGGCAACAAGATCTTCTCTCTGTGATCTATCTGTAGTGTACCCAAGCTCAGAACCATTGGTTAAGGAAAGGTAAGGCTGCGAGGGGTCCTCTTTGAGGCACTAAAGCCAAACAGGAGGTAGCGAGGCTGTTCTGAACCAAACAGGAGATTAGTAAGTTGCTAGGTGGTTTTTAGGGCCTATTCTAAAGCATTTAGGGCATCAACTGTATGCAGCCTTCCTCCTAAGTGTATTTAGGGCCGCAAAAAATATCTCTTTCAGGGGTCTGTGATCACATGAAGCTTTGAAACCACTCCCCAACAATTACAGGAAAGTTCTTGGATAATGAAACATCCCAAGCAGGCCTCCAGAACTTGTATTTTGTTGACGTGATGCAGCAACAGGATCAACTCTCCAACTGCAGATGAAATTTGGTTCAAAAAGGGACTGTCATAAGATCTAACTAGCGATTTGACCAGGTTAAGAGACTACTCCAACCACAGATGGAAACTCCACTTAGAAAGGGTTGTCACAAGATGTTCTTAACAGCAAACAAGTTTGGAG